>NW_020769312.1:42114507-42122605 GCF_900518735.1 Pseudonaja textilis
TTCCCCTGACACCCACCAAGTCATACCCACCAAGCCACACCACGCCCACCAAACCACGCCCACAGAACCGGTCGTAAAAAAAATTTGAATCCCAAGGAGAAATAATTGCCATTGGATGAAAATGCATCAAATATGAAGTGGTTAACATATATTTCCATTATTCTTTTCTGTCGGGCAACAATTGTATAACTGAAAGAAACCCAGCAGATAAAAAGAACTTTTTTTAAAAAACTATCAGCCCGGTAACTTGAGTTCAAAAAGTGCGCATGCCAAAAGTGCATAACTCAGTCATGGCCAGCAAAATTTTGCAAGTGTTTAATGGTTTTACTGTCAGGAGGATTGGTTTGGTCCAAGACAGATGTAAACTACTTCATTTAACAAATATTTACTCCACAATTATCTGTAAACCTAGAATGTACAACTTGACATAGTCAAATATCTCAGTAAACCATTTAAGAAATATTCCTGCCTAATTGTTCGAAAGTATGCTTTGAGGGAGCTTTCACAATAGACCATCGTGCTTTAAACCTCCAGAATGGTTATTTTGAATTTACACATTTTATTTTATTTTATTACTTTCTGCACACCCCTGCTTGGGTGTGTTCTGGCAGAGAACAGTTATGGTTGCTCAGTCATGTGTGACTCCACAAAAGTACCAGGAATTAGTTTCAGTTACAATTCATAAAACTGATTTCATAGGATCAAACCCAGAACATTGGCTTCAAATAATTTAATAGTTGCTGGGATAGAATTGTGATCATATTGGCCTGCAAATATAATGATTACAATGATGCTTTTGGAGATTTTACTGTAAAATCTTTTGTCTGAATAGACTAGCAGGTAGATGGTTAAGAGAAGATGCCTAGTTATTTAAAGAATTTCATCTGCTTGATGAGTTGGGCATTGATCAACCAACCTACCGGCTGTAATTGTGGCCTTAAAGAATGCCAATGCTTCTCTTTTAGTATGATTTATTTTGAAAGGTCATTTTTTAAAATGATGCATGTTCTTTTTTCTATACAATAAAGTCTAGGGATGTAAAGATGTATGCTGAAGCACATAGATCTCTTGGCATTCTCTATGGTTGGTCATGATAGTGAAAAATAATCATGTGCAATCTAGAATGTTGCATTTACAATATGAATAGAATATAACTTTATTACAGTCTTAGACCAGCAATAGACATCACTGTATATATGTATGTATGTATGTATGTATGTATGTATGTATGTATGTATGTCTGTTTGTCTGTCTGTCTGTCTGTCTGTCTGTCTGTCTGTCTGTCTGTCTGTATGTATGTATGGCATTCAGCTTTGTTCGGGTATTTTCCCACGTCAGTTGTGCTTTTAAAGTTGTAGCAACGTTTCGGCAGAATCTCATCTGCCATCATCAGGCTATAGTGTATAGTGTTCATCTGTGAGTCAGACTTTTACAGTGGTTTCAGATTTAAATTTGGGGCAGCCTATTGCTGTGCCAGAATGGTTTTTTCTTCATCCTGATTGGTTGGGAGTCTTGGTCTGTGTTTATTGGTCTTGGAGTTTGCTGTGTTCTGCCTGATTGGTGTTTCTAATATCTTCTGTCTGTTTTTTGGCTCTTTTTGTATCTTGATTGGCTGGCAACATTGTGTTACTTTATTGGAGGCCTTTAGTGCAGCTTGGCTCCGGGTAAATGGACGGCTATCATTAGTTAGGAAGTTAGATTTCATCTGGGTGCCTGGTTGGGGTGTGTTTGAGCTGGAGGTATCAGGGGGGATCTGTTTGTGCCCAGGTGTTTGCCTGGCTTGTGGTGTGGAGATTTTTTTGTTTGTGAGTGCAGGCTTCCAGATGATTGACAGTCTGGTGGAGTCATCTCTTCTATTCATGCTTTCAGGTCTTTTTTCAATCTCTATGGCTTCTCTGATAATTCTGTTAGCTGGGGTTTTCTATAGTGGCTAGAGTTTGGGTGCCTTTGAAGTCGATGCTATGACCTGTGGCTTTCATGTGTTGGACTAGCGAGGAAGTGTGTTCCAGCTTTTTGACTGCATTTTTGTGTTCATCCAGGCGGGTACTTATTCTTCTATTGGTCTGTCCAATGTATGTGGCTGGGCATGATGCACAGGGGACTTCGTATATGCCTTGGTTTTCTAGGTCAATTTTATCTTTGGGGTTTCTTAGGATGGCTGCTATTTTTCTGTCTGTTCTGAAGGCAGTCTTGATGTGATGCCTATGTAGTATCTTACTGATTTTGTTTGTAGTACCTCTTAGGTAGGGCAGGACAGCTGTTCCCTAGGTCTGTTCATCTTCTAGGTCTCCATTATGTCTCAGTGTGTTTTTGTGGATCAAGACGGTGATTTTGCTTTTGTGGAAGCCGTTGGCTGTCAGTACTTTAGTCAGGGTGCATAGTTCAGTCTTTATGTGTGTCTTGTCTGCCAGGCGTTTGGTTCTGGTGATTAGTGTTTTGGCCACAGAGTTTATCTGTGCTGGGTGGTGGTGGGATTGGGTGTTGAGGCTATGTAATGTTCAGCTGGAATGACAAAATTCATCATTCTGCCTTTTCATAATTTTGCTTCCTGACTCTATTAAATGTCTTTTGAGATTCCAGTATTCAATACGCAAACGATCATGATTATAACTAATACAATTGTGATCTGGTTTTCTTCACTTTCTAGCACATTTTTTCAGCAATAAGTAGAGATACACCTTCATGTACCTTTGTATACTGCACTAAACTACACGTATCCCTCGACTTACAACAGTTCATTTAGCGAACGTTCAAAGTTACAACGGCACTGAAAAAAGTGACATGACTGTTTTTCACATTTACAACCTTTGCAGCTTCCCCATAATAAAAATTCAGAGACTTGGCAACTGACCCGGAACATGTGATCCCCTTTTACACCCTTCTGACAAGTAAAGTCAGTGGGGAAGTCAGATTCACTTAACTTAACAACTGCAGTGATTCACTTAGCAAGCATGAAAGGTTGTAAAATGGGACAAAATTCACATAACAACTGTCTTGCTTAACAACAGAAATTTTGGGCTCCATTGTGGTTGTAAGTCGAGGACTACCTGTATAGGAATTTTTGAAGGTTAAAATTAGGAGGTATTATGGACACTCAAAAACTTAGGGTAGCATAGGTTATTCAGTTGCCATGCAATTTTATTCACAGACATAGAATGGTTTCTTGTGTAGAAGGCTCAGGAACACAATACCCAAGAAGTTAATTTGCAAGCTGACCACTATGGCATGAGATGATACAAGATTACAAATTCCTAATGAAAGCATATAGCCATGAGACGAATCTGACCTCATCATATTACAAGCACGGTATGTCCACTGTGTCACTATTGAAGAAAACTAGAGAACTGTATTATTTACAATTATTTTGGCCAATTTTTCTGTAAGTGTTGACAGCCCACTTATCAAAACCAAACGTCAATATTATCATCACCATTTTTCTTCCTCTTCTTTGTCTTCTCTTCCTTCTCTTTCTCCTAACTCAGTTTGTACTTAGGATAGTTGCTGGTACAAACAAACAAACAACAACAACAGAAGGAGCATGAGGACTTCTTATTTGCATGAATAAGAAAAATCAGAAGCAGGAACAGAATGCACAACAAATCACCGCAGGCCACCATTTTTAAGTTCTTGTTGAAATTTAACATCAGCAAGATGAGCAGCTGTAAAAATTTCTGGAGGGCAGCGTGCAAATATTTCTCCAGACCAATGAATGAATGCACAGAGTGCAAGTAGATGACAAAACTTAGCAAACTAGCCGAAATTGTACTTAATATCTTTAGATGTCACCAACTTCAGGACCATTAGCAACACTTGCATGTGAAATTGGTTAATATAAGCATACAGGTATCTTTGTGTTTACCTGCCTGCCAGTAAATAAGGCTCAGTACAACAAGAGTAAAACAGTCCCATCTACCCATGTGTATTTTTTTCTATTTTGAACAGTAGTGTACCAGGCAGGGTGGTTGAAAATCAACTGCAATCAGTCTTCTTTCTAATTAAATGCTTAATTGCTTATTTTCTTTCAGAGTTCCACTTCCATTGCATGCCATCTAGCTTAGATCAATAACTCCAGGAACACAGCTTTTTAATGACTTGTCTGGAAATGGTTGCAAATAGACAACCTAATTACAAGCCATAAAAGAACAGCTGAGTTAGAGTGCTTGGAATGGTCTAAATATTCAAAATGACACTTCTGAAAACAGCCAAGTTTTGTTTCATACCGAGAACAAAATAGCATACTTTGTTAAAAGACTAACATTTGTTTCATGCTCAGAAAGACACAGAACAGGAAGTCAGATCAACTTATCAGCACACAGAATTTACACCTCCACACAAGGCGCAGTTGGGATTTGGGAGGTGTGCACATCGGCCTTCTGCAGCCATCTGCAACCTACACTTACCCATCAACCACTTCGCAGTGTAGGTATGTGGCGATGCCTATGTGTAGTTGCAATAACTCTAAATCTAGCTGTAGTTTCCACTGAAGTCCTATCCTGGCCTGATGCTGTTAGATTAGCTTAATTTATCTTACTGAGGATTGGCCAAGTACTGCCAACTACTATGGACAAGATTCAGAGACAATTGCTTACCTTTATTAGTTTTCTCACTGAGTAGCTTCTGAGATGATGCCAGGTCTATGTGGTTCCTGAGAGCATATTATTTTCTCCTAGTCTCACATAATAGAAAGTCCACAGTAAAAATGAGACTGGGGCAAGATAAGTCGTCTGATTTTTATTAATAAAGTATGCTAGAACATAAAATAATAACAATGACTTGCAAATAATTCTGCCTTTGCCATAAGGAAAGTGCAGCACTGTTCAATAAGATACAGTATTGTCCCAAGTGCCTGGAAAGGTGGATCTATACATTTGTGCTGTTATATAGCATCAGAGATTATTTTGTCAATAGAATTTTTATTTGCTTTTCTGTGCGGAAAAGGGGAGGGTGACAAATATCAGGGAAAGATGAAAAACAGACTGGAGTCTACTTGAATCCAAAAATAGTTATATCCACAGAACTTATAAAAACATTCCGAAGTAATGTAGTGTGATGACCCTTATTCACAATCATAGCAACTCTTTCCAACTTTTTGATTTTTTTAAAATAACTCTCTCATTAATCTTGGTGGAAATAATAGAGATTTTATGAAGAAAGTTCACTAAAGAACTTGGAAAACTTACAAGACATTTAACAGCTGAACAGTGTATCTTTCAAATGGTCTTTAAAGGTGCACTTTCAAAATAAAGCCTTTTTGATCTGGTTTTATAGTCAGAATTTGCTTTGGTCTAAAATCTCATCCATCCTTTCCAACTAATAAGAAAATCATCCCGCAGTGCACTACTCCCAAAATATACAGAAGAACAGTTCCTGCACCCATTTATATTATTATTATTGCATTTATTATGGGATTACTCAGTTCCTAGGAGGTACCATGTTTTTTTTTAACAAACTCTTTCTTTTCTTGTCTTCTCTTAAAATGAATTTATGAGATAAACTAGTTTCTTTCTGCATAGATCCTTTATGCAAACACACACACACACACACACACACACACACACCAGTGCTTTTAAAGATATGGACAATGTTTCTGCCTATTGCTTTAATCTGGATCTCTGTTCTGATAAAGAACTGCTTGTTTGAAGATCCACCCTTCAGTTTTATGAGGATATATTTCAGACATCCCATTTATAAAGCAAACTTGAAGCCAAGCCAGCTGTACGTACAAACAAACTTCACAGGCACAATTAATCTGCTTAAAGGTTTTATGAGGGGAAACATGAACAAAAAAACTCAAATAAAAGCTAATTGAAGTATTTAAAAAATGTCTGAGCTAGTAACAATCCATGATGCTCAACAGTCAATGAATGTTTAGGAAACAAAGCTTAAGAAAGCATCCTGATTTTAATCCACTAAAATTTCTTACCTCCCATCCTGAACTGTACTCATCAAGTTTAAGGAAGTTTTGTGAGGCTGTTAATAGTCCCTTTTGGCATTTGACAGTCTGATTCTCTAAAAAGAGGGACATATAAAAGTTGAAACCTCGATAAATGCAGGCTTTCTACATTCACTGCTTCTGTTTTTGTAACAAATATTAGTTCTTCTTCCTCCTTCTCAAAAAGATAACACCAGTTTCATTATGTGCCATTAAAATATGCAATTTGGAAACAGTGAAGCAGGGGATTGGATGACTGGACTGATCTGATCATATCTTTGCTTGTTTGTGTTCTTTTCAAATGGAAAAAATGGAAAACAAAAGGAAAACAAAGCACAAAAGTGGATAAACAGGGAGTTTACAGGCAGATTTGAATTAGGTTAAACTTTCTAAATTTTCACTAGTTTCTTTTTTTTTTAGTAACTGAATAACTGTAGCATTTTTTTTTAAAAAAAAACCCAAAACACTGTTAACATCCAAGCAAAAATTGCACATCAACAGCAGTGGTCAGCACAATGTAAATGGCAAAATGAGATTAAGAATTATACTCCTTTGTATCCAAGCAATTATGTTTATGTTAAGAGGAAATTAAATTTTGGATGTTGGACCAAGCTGGTGATGATTTTGTTATCCACTCAGTTGTGTTCAATTCTTGGCGATTCTATGCACACCTTCCAATCTTGCACATCTTCTTTGAGGTTTTTCTATGCTGTAGTCTAGCTGGTGTCCAGCCACTGTGTTCTTTGATGGCCTGGTTTCCATTTACCCCTAACTCTTTCAAACACAATTGCTTTCTCCAGTAAATTCCCCCATATTTTTTGTTGTCTTTCAATGACTCCATACATCGCTTGCAACTGAATGGAGCTGAGTGTTTACTGGCCAGATGCCCTTCCTGTCACCAACGCAGAGTTCACAGCTGATATTTACTCAGTTATGTGCTCCAGTACTTGTGTCAGAATTCCAGTGATTGCCCTAATTAAATCATGAACCTCGAGCCAAACTTAGTGTTAAGTCGGTCGATTGGTCCCAAGAAGAAGCGCGAGGCAGTGACTTTTTAAAAGCTCTTTTTATTTCAAGTTAGATCTGCTTGCCGGCTTGGAAAGGCTTATATTGATCTTGCACAGGGTGCTGCAGCCAATGACAGTCGTTCAAATCACCCGCGATCGGCTCGGCCAATCGCGGTTGCTTCGTAACGGCCAATCAGTGCTGCACACTCGACCAATCCGAGTGCTGTGTGTTTTAGCCAATCAGAACACAGGGTTACAAGAATGCAAATACAAATACAGAACACTTAGCACATAACACTAGACATGTCACTGGAAAGCAAAATAACGAAACTGCGTCTCACTTACTTTAACTATGTCATATGGGGGAATTTCCTGAGTAGTACAGGGGCCAAAAGGTGGAGCTCTCGCCTCACAATCAGAAGGCTGTGAATTCGATCCTAGGTAACGGGGGATATTTCTCCCTCTGGGTACAATGAATAAATATCAGCTTAATAAATAAATAAATAACATCAATTTAAAAAAGTAAATCTGATCCAGAAGTTAATTCAACTTGGAAACCATTTTACAATTCTCTCTGGTTGTGAAAGTTGGATCTTATAAAAGCAAGACAGGCAGAAAATCAACTTGCTTGAGCTGTGGTGGTAAAGAAGGCTCCTGCATAGACGACAAAGGCCCAACTTTCACAACCATAGAGAGTTACAATTGCAAAATGGTTTCCAAGTTGAATTAACTTCTGAATCAGATTTACTTTTTTTAAATTGATTTTTTTATTAATCACATTTCTTAGTGCTTATTAAACATCATGTTGTTTGCTTAACAATGCTGATTATATACTCAATCTCCACCCCTTTTTTCCAACCACTGGTAAAATAGATCCCATGTTTGGTAGTATTCCGTGTCTTCTTTCTGCTTAATTTTCGGTGTCAGCTATCCATTTCTACCCAGTCTAGTATCTTCTTAATTATCTCTTCATCTCATGGTGTTTCTTCATTTTCCCAATGTTGTGTGAATATAATCCTTGCTGCTGTTATATGTAATGTTAAATACAAACTTTTCTTATCTAATTTTTCTGATATTATACCTAATAAAAAACAATTCAGATTCAAAATCTACATGTTTCCCTATCATCTCTTCTAGCCACGTGTTTATCTTTCCCCCA
>NW_020769312.1:42133567-42188943 GCF_900518735.1 Pseudonaja textilis
TCAGCTGTTGTCGCCAGCTGGGCTGCCAGCCCAACCTGGGCAGCCGCGGCAACCTGTTATGCTACGAATAAAGCAATGTTAGCCTTCAGTCCCGTGTCTGCCTCGTGTATCCGCCGGCTACTCAACAGAAGCCAATGAACATAGTGTGAATATGAATGGATATAAAATAATAAATATAAAATGGTAGTAAGATATTTTTAAATTTTTTGGGATGTTTTATTTTTTATTCTAGCTTAATATATTTTTGTTACAATAGTATTTTTATTAGAGAAGAATATTTCTGTCATTTATTATCTTTATATTTACAAAAGTGAGTTTTCAGTTATATGGGCACCCCATTCAGACTGAGAAATTTGGTGTAGAATATCATTACTTCTCATTTACCAACACCAGGCACAAGACAATAATTTTCATCATTGGGACATAGTCTAATCTAGTTTTTAATGAGACCTAATAGGCACAAATCTGCTTTCTAAACTGCTAGATCTCATACATTTCATTATACCTGTTTTCTGGGGAAAAAAACAAAGTAATTTAAAGATTAACAGAAGTCCTTTATTGTATAAAAATTTCATTCATTACGGCTGTGTATAACAGTAAAAACAGTGAAAAAAATCTATTCTATATTGAAGCCATTCACCTGGTATGTCTAAATCATGGGGATTTCCAGAACATTTGAAAAAAAAAGTTCCTAGTATAAGACATTAAAAATACAATTTAGAAATTTAAAATATTATCTTAAGTCTTGCAAAAACAGAGGAGAAGTAGACAGAAATATATATCTGAATTGGAAATATGCACTTCACCATTACGTTGGATTTTTAAAAAATATTCTTTAAAATTTAAAGAATGTCTATTTAAAATGAGATATTTTCTGATGTTATTAATGAATGCTAAATCAGTTTTCTTATATTGTCTCTTCCAAATTAGTTTTGTAAAGATCCAAGTTATTCCAATATCAAAACTTTGCTTGGCATCAAAAAGATGATTATGTCAAATGTTTTATTACTATCAGCAGATATTTCAATGGATGCAGCTTCAGAAAGGTGATTCTAGAGTGCAACACCACTTGGTTTCTCAGACATAAGATTTCAGTAAAGCAAATATTAATACAGGGTAGACTGTTTTTGTGACCCAGGGACCCATTTTTTTCCTCTTTTTCTCAAATGTATTTATTTTTTATGATGAGAATAATAACGTATTATGAAGAATTGTTCACACAAACTGATAGTGTAAGAGAAGAGCAGGCAGAGCCTGGGGGCAGAGTCAAGCGAGTAATTAGCCTAGATATATTCTCACAAATGGCCTAAGTCCAATTCCTCTTGAATTCTTTTAATTCTTATTTGTGCCAATTTAGTGCTGATCATTAGTTGACTAGATTCTTGGGTAGAGGCATGAACAATAAATCATATTAATTGAAATTTTATATAGGGTCTGATTTTTGCACCTGACAGCATCCAAATACATCATCATGCAAACTTCCATGCTCGGGGAATGTACTTCCAAATGCCACATATTGTGTTCTGAATATATATGTGTTCTGAATATATATGATGGCACTAATCAACTGTTTCTCATTTCCATTCCAGAGCTGCAAATCTTTCACAACTAATTGGATTAGGTTTACATGCATCATTTGACTCCATTTCAATTACTCTTGTAATATTGTACATTTTTCTCCTTGTTCTTACATTTAAAATACAAAAACTCTGAACTGGCAACAGTTTCAGGTACACCTGCCCAAAGAAATGAAGGAGCTTACATTAGACATGACTTCAACTCTTGTTACTGATTGTGCATTTCCATAATCAGAAGTCAATGTTTTATTCATTTCCACTGTTCCACCCTAGTTTTGACTCACTTGTTAACATTTTATCTCCAAATGTGGATCACAATTTAGGACTCGGGAGAAGGCAGGAGAAAATGTTCAATAAATAAAATGTAGAACTCCATTGCTTTTGTAGCTGAGAGGGTTAGGAGGAGACTAAAATGAAGTCTTCTTTTGGGGACATCTGTAAGTGACAAGTGACCTGAAGGCTAGGACTTAAGCTGTATCAGTCTTGCCACTATTTATGTGGGTCCAAGGACTTTGCAGGTGGGCTTTTTAGACTGGAGTTCACAAAAGTCAATCTGTGTGCAACTGAGAACAAACAAGTGTACAAATGTCTCTGTGTGTGTGTGTGTGTGAAGGGGGCAGACAGGTTAACGGAGTACAATAAGTCTTTCATACATAGAAATGAGTGCTGAAACAATGTGGAGTAGCTTAGAAAAGCATTAGCAAGTATATGGAAGCAGTTTGTCAAAATTACATCTGAGTAAAAGCATAAGAACAGGCCTGCTCTGTTTTTTTAATTTACAGAACTCAAGGCCAGTAACATCTGCTAAAAGCAGCAGTGGCTTTGTTAATTTCTGTATTGTAATTTACATCAAGCTTTGAAAGAGGAGAAAGCTGGAAAGAAAGAAAAAAACTTATATAGACTTATAGCTGGTCTGCATATTTAGAAAATCTTGTGAGGTAAGGCAGACGTTGTAATACTGTACTCAGGGTAGGATTCAATTTTTTTAACAACTGGTTCTGTGGGCATAGCTTAGTTGGTGGGCATGGCTTGCTGGTCATGTGACTGGGTGGGCATGGCCAACTCGACGTCACTCACATCAAGGGGTGCTTCTCGCCTGGCCTCTCATGACAGTGGGGATGCTGCAACGGTTGTAAGTATGAAAAATGGTCATAAGTCACTTTTTCCAGTGCCATTGTAACTTTGAATGGTCACCAGTTTTAGACCAAAACTCAAAAAGGGTATGTAAACTCATGTTTGAATGTCAATCTTTCTACCTAGCCAAGAAGCCTTGCTGAATGTCACTCATCTTGGTTCCTTGTCATTAAAAGCTTCTTTCTGGCAGCTCTGCTTCATTATTCAATTATTTCTTCCAAGTGCTAACTCCAACGGGAGTATTTCCTCCCAACAGCAGTGTAAAAAGCTTAAAACAATCCTTCTTCTTTAAGAAAGTACCAGCAAAGGAAAAAAAACCTCCTTCTGAGACAGTAAGTCTAGGCATACTGCCAAGAATGTAAGAAGGGTGGGAAAAACAAAAGGAGATTTCTTCCAACAACCGGTTCTCTGAACTGCTTAGAAAGTTAACAACCGGTTCTAGCAAATAGGTGAGAACCTGTAGAATCCCACCCCTGACTGTACTTGATGAAAAAGCATACATGACTAATATGATGAATCAGTTTTTAAAAATTAGCAGTGCTACTTCATTTGGAGTTATATTATCTGGGCTTGTCAAAAAGGAAAGCATAACTTAAGGGCAAAATAGATGTGAGGTATGTTTCCATCTATCAAAGAAACTGGGCAAATATTGCAAAAGTTGGAAGCAATTTTGAGTTTAGCAGCTGGATTTTGTATTTCCAAAAATGAGAAGCCCATAATTATTTGTTTCTTCTTCCTAGAAAATTGTCAGATAGTGTTTGGTGCAACCTAAGGCCACTTCTGCATCTGATAGGATGCCGTTTACATGTCTGCAGACATGAGAGTCTGCAACAGGAGAGCAATGAAGGATTGTGTGACATTGTAAACAAGTCCGCTCCCTTTATATCTGCAGAAAAGTCACATGCCCATATGAAAGGGCCAGAACTTGTGTTGTAACATTACAACAACACAACCCTGCCTGTCTGCAGACTTCACATGGAATTTATTTGGGACTGTCATTTAATACAAGCAGAGTGCCAACAGTCTGCAAAAATCTGAGCTACTCTCATATTATGCTAACTCAAAAACAGTTTCTTTGGTTTTGCTTTAACATCTAGTTGAACCCAGATATTGTAGTTTGTAAACCATGATGTTGGGATATAACATTTTTGAAAGCCTGAATGAACACCAGAGAACAGCAAAGACATACAGAAAGATATAAGTCTGCTGCCATTGATTGGTCTGGGTGGTTGCAAATCTGGATGCTTGCAAATCAGTTATGTTAGTGCTCCCTTCATTAAGGCGGTGGTGTCATAGTGCAGTGATCTCCCAAATCTGATTGATTTGTACCATTAAGCCATTGTTGTCTCTCAGCAACCACATAAATAGATTTTCTCTATGATTATTTGTTTTGAATTTAGCCCTTCAGCTATTCCAGTGATATATAACTGAGTCCATTCACCTTCCTGTTGGCTGGTGTTCTTCCTTCCCCAACATTCGGAGCCTTCTCCAGAGAACTACAGTAGTTCTTCGCATGATGTTTCTGAAGCAGGATAATTGGAATCCGTTTGTGCCTCAAGCAAGAACTCTGGGTTTGTTTGATGATTCTTTCTCCAACATAAAATTCAAAAGTACCAATACCCTTATCTTGCTTCCTCAAAATCTAATTTTCACTTCCAGGGTATCACGGAGAATATCGTGGCTTATATTATTCTGATTTGTAGGTATAGATGCATTATGGTAATTGAACATCATTTCCAAGACTTTCACTGCTCCCTACCAAATGCCATTCTGCAGGGAATTTGTTTGGCTGCTTATTCTTTTATTGTTGATGGCAGAATCCTAAAAGGCAGAATCCACTACTTCGATATGGTCATTATCAATTCTCTAGGCTAGTTGTTGTAGTGTTTGAATAGAACCAGAATATATATCTGGAAATTTGCAGACATAATTCAGGGTATACAAACTTAAAGAAAAACCGTGAAACTAAGGGAAAAAAAGAGAGAGGAAAAAGTGGCTGCCCTTCTATTTAGAGGCATATTAGATAGTTCTGCCTCACTATTTATTTTCGAATTCCCAGCAAAATGCAGATAAATATAAACTTGGTGGTTCTCAAAAGAACACTCCCTCAGCGAGGGAGATTGCAGTTCCTGTTCCATACTAGCAGGCTTGTAGGCCTGCATTCCTATTGGTCCGGAAAAGCCGGGCCGTGATTGGACAAAACTAAGTGTTCTGATTGGTTCTTATTCGGCTGCCGCGATTGGGTAAAACCAAGCGCGGCAAGCTCAAATGCATGTCATAGGCTGCCTAGCCGCAGCCAGCTCTATAAAAGGAGCTGCCTCAGCTCGGAGTCTTGTCTCGGTACCTAATTTCCTAATAAAGAGCTGTTGTCACTACTTTGAGTCTCGTCTCTCCTTGGGACCCACCACCCAGACTTAACAGTTCCAAAATTGGATAAACAAACAAATAATACATAAAGATCAGGGGTGGGCTTCTGGGGATTCGCAGGGGTTTGGGAAATCCTCTAGCTAAGATTCTGCACAGTTTGTAGAACCCTCAAATCCCACACCTGGCTGACCCCACCCACAGGTAAGTGCAGGACGTGCACAGAGGTTTGGGGAGGGCAAAAAATGGACCTCCCGGAAGTTCCAGAGAGCCTCCAGAGCCCAGAGAGGCTGTTTTCACCCTTCTGGAGTCTCGAGGAAAGCCTCCAGGGCCTAGGGAGGCCATTTTTGCCCTCCTGGAGGTTTGAGGAAAGCCTCCGGAACCTGGGGAGGGCAACCTAGCAGAGAACCCGTTGCTAAAATTTTTGAAGCCCACCCCGATAAAGACAGCCTAAGTGGATGAGAATTTGGAGCAGGAAAAAAAGAAGAAGAAGAAGGGAAGCCTTGGGGTCCATGCTGAGCTCTCCTTGTGCCAACAGAAAAAAGTGGGAACCTTTGCTAAGATGCAAAATGGCTCCGTCAGAGATCCACGTGCTTGGTGGATCCTGGGTGAGCAATCCCCTTTACTGCATCTACTTCCAGGTGGCAATGTGAGTAGGAGCTCCTTGTTCTTTCCCAACCACAAAGACAATAAAGCAATTTATTCCCCCCTTGGTGATGGACTATTCAGACATCGTTCATGATGGCATTCTTCATTCTTCTGCTCCAGAATAATACTTGTATTTGTGAGTGGTCTTCTTGGAGTAGCTGGCCTTTGCTGAGGTAATGCGTGGGATCCAGGTCCTCTCTTTCATAGTGTAACCTCACCTTCTTCTTCTTCTGAAGGTTACTCTTCCCACCATACAATAAAACTAAAAGGGAGAGGGGCGGACAATGCATATTTTGCCCCTGCTGTTTGTGCACAGAAGCGCTTTTTTCAACATCTGCTCCACTTTTGTCTTAATTTCGTTTGTTTGGATATGATGGAGGTATGACTGGATATATGATCGTGATCACTATTATATATAATTTTTCAGACAAATTGCAAATGTTTCTTGGGGCTTCACAATTTGTCTGCCAGAAATGTGAAAAGTAAAAGCAGCTGGGTAGGCAGTGAGCAGTGGAGGGCGGGCGGAGGGGGGCTAAGTGGGTGGGGGGAGGTATTATTTAATCCCTATTGAAGCAATGTCCCAATTGTTGAACATTTTTGAGTTTTTAAAACTATGTAAGCCAAGAACAATACAGAACGTGCTTAAGGCAAATCTGCACCAGATTACAGGTGGTTGAGAAGATTGCAATGAAATTGTTGGATTCCCCGTTTTCAAGGCTTCAGAGACAGAAGATGTTTGGGTAGGAAGGGAAGGTAAAGTACAATAAAAATGCATTACAACAGGATGCTGTGAGTGCACAAGACTTGCCTAATGACGGCAACTGAGACTCACAGCTGCTGCTGTAAGTAGTCATGATCCCATGATATTGTTAGTCCCAATAAACTTTGTTAAGTGAGGATCGCCAGTAACTATAACTCTGTAGTCCAAGACTAACACTTTAACCACAGTAATCCATACACTTTTTTGCGTTTCACTTTATCTCCAGAGTTTCAGATGCATGACTTCAAAATCTTCTCTTTAAACACTTTTTAAAACTGGAATGGACACTGTAAAAAACAACAATAACCCTGTATCTAAAGGCACAAGACGTAGAACTCTTCTTGAAGTTAATCAAGTGTGGCTTTGATTGGCATCTGTATGTAATTTTTTTTAGGAATCTTCTGTATATGCTACCTTGAATTATGTGAAAGAAAGGCATCATATAAATAATATCAATGCAGCTGGGAATCCTGCTGACGTTTGTGAATTGATCTATTATAAAGCCTATCTTGACATTCTTTTCAAAAATGCTTTCAAAATTATGGAATAAAAATGTACATATTCCAAAGTCGAAATAAATATCTAGGGAACAATAGACCCATTCCAAAGCAACAGCCAGTGACCATAAGTAAATATTTACCCCAAATATATTTGATGTCTATATATTTTATAAATGTAACCACAAAGTATTTTATAAAACAATGGTTACCTCTTCAGCAAAGACTAGTCTGTCAAAGAATATTATTTTTTCCTAGCCTGTCAAATTTGTCATGTAATGGATTCCAAGTCTGTATACTTTTCTGTAGTGGCAGATAAGTAATGTATATGGATATTCTGGCATATTTGTTTGCTTGTGGAATGGAAAAGATCCACATCATTTAATGATTTAAGCACTGATTTCAGTGTAATCAAAAACCTCAAGCAAGGCTATTCATTTTTAGCAACGGCAGTAGCTCCTGTTAACTTAAGATTTGATCATCTTACCCTAAAATCAAAGACAATTTTCTCTACTGGTAATAATTGAATTGTAGATGCTGAAATCTGTCACAATACATAAATGTAATGAAAGTAATAGCGTCACTCTAAAGCATTATGAAACATACTTAGAGACATCGAACATATCTGCCTGACATATTAATAAACCCTGTGGTAATTAGACAATACATTAAATTGTTACTAAAGAGGAGTATTTAATCATAGTTTGAAAGTATATTTTTTATTAGTTGCATGCCTAAAATGTACTCCAGAGAGTTGAACTGTTGTTAATTAATTAATTAATTAATTTGTTAAATGTATTTGACACTCATCTCACTGCTATGCTACTCTGGGTAGCTTGCAACAATAAAATAGAAAAAATGATTTAAAAAATGTAAAAATAACAATAATAAAGGAAAGAAGCAATAAAAATAAAAAGTGAAAATACAAATAGAGGCTGGAGGTTGGAATGATTATAAGATGAGCTTGGAAGAGAATAATTTCTGTAAAGTAATCAAAATCATATGACACATTAAAACTGGTTGAATTTAAACAACACAGTAAGGAGGCTTAATCATAATTTGAAATCATATTTTTTATTAATTACCCATCTAAAACATCTTCCAGAGAGTTGAACTGTAGTTAAATACTACTGCTGACCTGCCCAAACAGTGATTAATGGTTTTGCCATAGTTCCTGTTTGCTGGTCTGGCTGTACCTCTCATTATTTTTTCTCTACAGCCATGCTGGGCAGTTTATTGATATTCAGCTCTGTTCCTTTTGCAATAAACCAAGATTGCATCAAAACGATAACACACAGTGACATCATGACACAAATTATTACCTTATGTCAGATGTATATTTATCATTTATTCTTTTCTCCCTTGCAAATACCAGTAATTACCTCACATCTTTTTTTTTTTTTGGTCATCACTTTCCTTACTATGGTGACAGTCAACCCCTTCCTTTGATTATTTTCTAATTACGGTACTCCATTGCAAAGTTCCTATTTTCTTTATTTCTAAAACAAATGAACTACCTTGCAGTTCTCTAATCAGAGGTTGTATCACATTGTGCATACAATGCTGTTACATAATTCTTTATGTTGTTTACACACAACCAATATGCCAAGACCAGAGGTAGGGCTGAACTTACGTTAACAACTGGTTTGCTGGTTGTGAGTGTGCCTCTTTGGGGCTGAAACGCAGCTTCAAATATGCAGCTAATCTACTCAGGCAGCTCTGGTGAGTACAGCAGGCATGGCGCGGAACTCAGCTGGGCAACCTGGGTAGGGGGAACGAGCCAGAAAGTTATTTATATATGAAAAGGATAGCGCAGGGGCAGGTGGAAGGGCCTAGCCAGTGATCACAACTACTGGTTTGCCTGAACCGGCCCAATCAGGCAGCAACCAGTCTGACTAGCTAGCAACCACTGGCCAAGACTATAAAGGACCAAATGTCAACTGCGTATAAAGAAAATTTGTATAAGGTGTTTTACAGGTGGCACTTACCCCTGACAAGAATTGCCAGGATGTTCAAGGATAAATCGGATAAATGTTGGAAATGTCATCAGATACCTGGTTCATATTACCCTATGTGGTGGACATGCTCGGATGCAAAAAGATATTGGACTATAATCCACACATGGTTGGAAAAAAATGACAAAACAACACATAGACTTTAAACCTGAGATATTTTTATTGGGAATTATACCGGAAATATATTGTAAAGATTTGAAATATTTGATTGTAAATGTTTTAACAGCGGCTAGAATTGTATTTGCTAAGAACTGGAAAAATGAAAAAATACCTATGCAGGAGGAAATTATTAAGAAAATCATGGACTGTGCCGAAATGAGTATTTTTTTTTTTTCAAGGATAATCTTATGGAGTACTTGAATGTGCATTTCCCCTTGAGTCTGAACGAAAAGGTTGGTAGTTTATAGACAGTGAGCAGTTCACAATTGGGTTAAGAAAAACTGAGTTTTCCTCAAGGTTTATTTAGAGATTTCATATTGAAAGTCTTTAGACAGCAGTTGATTTTGGAAGCCTCCATACTAGAGTCCAATACTCAGTCACTTTTCATTTTAAGCTGAGGTTTGCATTTAATGATTTTGCTGTGAAACAGAAAACGACCTCCGATGCTGAAAATATTGAGTGCAGTTGCTATGGACTTTTTAGAAAGAGGCTTTTTTTCTTTAATCTTTTCCCATTTAGCCATGTGTTCATATTTACACCCCACCCCAATAAGTTTTTATTAAGGTCTGCAGGATTTGATCACCCAGGGCTGCTCCAGGAAGTTTTTGGCTGAGCTTAAAACTGGGCCGCTTTTAAACAGTGCATTTACGATTCCTTCATGATCAACAGCAAAACGTGCATGCTTACTGTGAGGGATCAGATGATCTGTTTTCTTTTCTCTTGAAACAAACCACAATTTACTTGTGTGAAAAAGCAAATGTGCCTAACTAGACCAAACAGTAGCCTACTGGTTTGGATAGGTTTCTAACAGATCTGGATACACGCTTCTGATTTCCTCTTGATCGGCCTCCTAGTGGCATGAGTGATTCCTACCTCCCATTGGCAACTTAAGAATAGGCATAAAGGTCTATCTGTTGTGATAAACTATTTTGTTATTCTAACTAGAGTAATATCCTTCCCTTTCTGTTGTATTTTGTAATAATACTCCTAACACATGAGTTCTCTGCACACAAAACTGCTTTATTCTTCTTAACCCCTCCCTTCTGGTTTCTTCATACTGTGTCACCTCAAAATATGTCCCTCACTACTCTCTGTCTAACATTGGTTCCTCTTCACAGTTCAACACCAACAGGTTCCATTTACCCTACACCACACCTCCCTTTTCTAGAGTACAAAGGCTAGACTACCTTTGTCTCACCAGACCTTAGAGGATTATTCTGCCTCTTGTTGAAGGTCTGTTCCTATCTAAATCCTGTAGGGAAGAAAATGTTATCATATAACTATTTACTAATCCAATACACCTAACTGTGTTTAAACTATTCTGCATCTCAGAATTTTTACTGAACTCTTTTTCACTTTCTCAGTTCACAGATTCAGTCTCTCTGGTTTAACTATAGTTCTCCCAGACCTTGTCCTTGGGGTAGCTGTCACACTAGGAAAGTTTTAAAGTATTTTCCCAGGTGATGTAGAAACTTGTTTACTGTTTGTCTCTGGCAACTCCTGCTGCTCCACCGCTCCTCTTTCACTTGCATGTGTGTGTAAGGGTATCAAGTGCTGACGATTGCATCTCACCACACCTTTAGGTACATCCACCAGATATGACCTTGGACTCGTGTGATTCTGCAGCACAGTCCCAGATTCTTTTGTATCAGTGACCCATACATGCTCTCCTGGTACCAAATCACTAAGAGGTTTTGCACGATGTCTCCTGTTGTAGTATTCAGTATTCAATTTCCTCTTCTGTCTCTCTTTACGAGCAAAATGGTCAAATCTGGCAATGCTGGGTCTAGCTGAGAGGGAAGAGTCGGCAAAGTGGTACGAAGACGTCGCCCATAAGCAGCTGAGCCGGACTGAACCCACTCTGGAGAGGGGTAGCTCTGAAGGCAAGCAGGGCCAGATAAGGGTCACTAGCCTTTTTCAAGAGACTTTTCACTGTCTGAACTGCACATTCAGTTTCTCTGTGACTTTGTGGAAACTTTGGACTGCTGGTAACGTGTTTGAACCCATATGTGGATGCAAAATGAGAGAAATCTCGGCCAGAAAACTGTGGTCCATTGTCTGACATCAGCTCCTCTGGAATCCCATGCCGGGCAAAGATTGACTTCAGATGGACAATGACATCAGTTGACTTAGTGTTTGATAGCAGTGCAATCTTGACATATCTGGAGAAATAGTCTATCACAACTAAGTATGTTTTCCTGCCAAGTACAAACACGTCAGTCCCTAACTTTTGCCATGATCCTTCAGGGCACTCAAATGTCATGAGTGGCTCTTTAGGATTCTGACGCTCTTGAATACATGTCCTGCATTTGAGCACCATTTCACTGACCTGCTGACTGAGTCCTGGCCACCACACAGACTGATGAGCACGTTCTTTGCATTTCAACACCCCTTAGTGTCCTTCATGCAGCCTCTCCAACACCTCATTCCTCAGGGTGGATGGGATCACAAGCCTAGTGTCTTTCAGTAGTAATCCATCTTGTACAGTGAGTGTAGCTCGTTCTGGCCAGTATCCTCTCAGTGCAGGTTCCTGTTTTGCATGCACTGGCCATCCATCTGCACACAATTTCATGACTCGAGAGCAAATACTATCAGCTTGCAATTGCTCTTTTATGATTTCCATATATGTGTGGCTAACAGGCAAGGTGTCTACTACACAGTCCACATATATGTTAGTGCTTTCCATCAGCTCCAGTTCTGCTTTGAACATGTGAGAGTCCATAGGCGAATGTGACAATGTGTCTGCTGTCCAAAGCTACTTTCCAGGCACATGCACAATGTAGTAAGAGTAACAAATGAGCCTCATCATGAATCGCTGAATTCTCAAGGGTAGAAGAGCTAGTGCTTGGTCTCCAAACAAACTGACAAGTGGTTTGTGGTCAGTCTCCAGGCAGAAATGCTTTCCTAGGAGGAAATCCCGAAATCTTTCACATGCCCAGTTAGAGCCAGGCCTTCTTTCTCCACCTGTACATAGCGTTGTTCAGTTGGAGTGAGTGAACGCGACGCGTAAGCCACAGGCTTCCATTTATCTCCCCACTCTTGAAGAAGAATGGCACCCAAGCCATATGACGATGCATCCGCTGACACTTTCGTCACTTTGTTCGGATCATACATGGCCAGCACCGGAGGGGAAGACAAAACATCTTTCAATGTCTTAAATGCCCTGACCTATTCCACATCCCAAACCCAACAGTTTTTCTTAGAAAGGAGATCACGAAATGGCTTGTCTTTTTCTGCCAACTGAAGGATGAACTTCCCCAGCAGGTTTACCATGCCAAGAAAACTCCTCAGTTCGTTCACACTAGAGGGCTCCTTAATAACTCTGATAGACTCTGTTTCAGGTCATATCCCTGCATCAGAGATGATGTGACCCAAAAAGACCACCTCACTCCTGGAGAGTTCACACTTATCCACGTTCAGAGTGATTCCTGCCTTTTCCAGTCTTTTTAGCACTGCATGGAGTCAATTGTCATGTTCTTCTTGGTCCTGTCTCCACACCAGTAGATCATCAATATGACAAACTATACCTTCCAGCCCCTGTGTAACTTCCGCCATCATACATTGGAAATGTTCGGGTGCTGAGGCAATGCCAAATGGAAGATGGTTAAAGTGGAACCACCCGAAGGGTGTAATGAATGTGGTATACTTTGCTGAATCCTCGGTGAAGGGTATCTGCCCAAACCCCATGTTGGCATCTAATTTACTGAACATTTTAGCACCAGCCAGTGTTCCAAGACTCTGTTCTACTGATAGTAAAATGAATTTTTCATGACACACATACTTGTTCAAGCCAGTCAGGTCCACACACAAATGCACCTTTTTGCTGTCCTTCTTGGGCACTACTACCATGCCTGCGCACCAGTCTGTAGGCTTTTCCACACAAGTGATTACTCCCAAGTTTTCCATGCGTTGAAGCTCATATTTGACTTTCCCTATCAATGGTAGGGGAATCCTCCTTGGGGTTTTCAAAGAGAAAGGCACAGCATTGGGTTTGAGCTTAATACAATAAGGTTGTCGAACCTCCCCTAGGCCGCTGCATAATTTAGGATAGCTTGACTTCAGGTTTTCCATGTCAGTAGTGTCCACACGAACCAACAGACCAAGAGCTACAATAGCTGGCAGTCCCAGCAAAGGCATACTCAGGTTTTTGACCATATACACCTCCTCTGTAATTTGTTTTGCTCTTTCTTTAGCTGTAGTTTGGCAAACCCCATCACTTCCAGTGGAATTCTCCCTGGACCCAGTAGAGGTCTCTCTGCTTTTTGCAGCACCAGCACCTGTGTGTTGTGAAAAATGTTGGCGAAATTCTTCTGTGAAACAACAGTGACATCTGCTCTGGTATCCAACTTGAACATGATGTCTTTATCCATCATTCTGATTTCCATAGTCCATGGATCAGCATGTGATGTCACAGAGCCAAGAAAGAAGCTTCTCTCCTCTTCCTCAATGCCATGCACTGCCTTGCATGCAAAACATACACGTTGATAGTGACCCTTTTCCCCACATGTATAGCATTTAGCATTCTTAGCAAGACATTCCTGTGAAGCATGCCACTGCATTTGTGACACTGGGGGTCTTTAGTGTTTTTGTTCTGCTTGCTTTGAGGCTTTGCTCCGTCATTCTTTGATCTGCTGAATTATTTTTGCTTTTCTTTCTGATGCCTGCCTTTAAACAGTCTGTCCAAAGAGTTCACATCCTTTAGGTTTACAGCACTAGCATCACTTCTCAATGTGGTTTGCTGTTTTTTTAATCTCCTCTGATTGTCTTGCCATATTAATAGCTTTATCCAGGTCTAGGACTTTTTCCATTTGCATGCGTTCTGATAGCCGTGTATCGACCAAGCCTATTACAATCCTGTCTCTGATGAGCTCGTCATGTTGTGATCCATAGTTACAGTGTTCTGCTAATGCATACAGCGCTGTGACAAATGCATCAACTGTCTCATTTGCTTCTTGTTTGCGCATATTAAATCTTGCATGCTCATACACAGTGTTTTTTTTTATTACAAAGAATGACTGAAAGCCGTCTCTTACTTTAGTATACTGACGCTGATCAGCTTCACTGAGTTTCAGGCCACGCAGAACATCATTTGCTTCGTCTCCCATACAGTAAATCAAAGTGTTCACCTGATTTTCTTCGGAGCTTATTGCGAGATTGCTTGCTTGCCTAAATCTCTCGAATCGCCGTATCCATTTTGTCCACTCATTTGGTTTGGAAAAATCAAAGGGCTCTGGTGGTTGGATGTTAAAAGTAGCACTGGGTGTGCTAGCCATTCTGCTAACTCCTTCCTCATTCTTCTCATCCCCACTGCCACTCCTTTTCCTCTTTGGGGTAGACCTCGTTGTTCAGTTACCGTGTTACAGAACTTCTGACACCATGTTCTATTTTGTAATAATACTCCTAACCTGTGAGTTCTCTACACACAAAACTGCTTTATTTTTCTTAACCCCTCCCTTCCGGTTCCTTCATACTGTGTCACCTCAAAATATGTCCCTCACTACTCTCTGTCTAACATTGGTTCCTCTTCACCACACCTTCCAGACGCAGAGCTAGATGCCCAAGCTAGCATAATAGTAATGTGGGAAGAAATATCCATTTGGATCAGTTCCAAGCTGGGAGACACTTGAAACATGGAGGCTTATTGGAAAGATGGTTTGTGGATGAAACAGAACCACATGGGATTGTGGTTCTAGGGAGCTGACAAAAAGAAGTTGAGAGTGGTGGTTTTTTATACCTTCTTTGGGCTTTGCGCTTGAGCTTCCTGTCCCTGTGCAAGGACATGTATTCTATTGGCTATTGTCAGATTCCTATGGGGTCATGTACACGTTATGTAGGGGTCATAGCTGGCTCTATAGGCAAAAGATGAAATGCAAACCCTAGGTGTTTGTCTGAGCTAATCTGATCAGCCTCTGGCTTATTATTTATCTGAACTCCCAGGTGAAATTTGGACAGTTCTGGGATGGTGCAATGAAAGGGCTTGTGTTCTGAAAGGGTGTTGGGCAATTCCTATTGTGTTTTAATGGCTTTCATCCTGTTTTGGATCTTGAGTAAGGGGTCTGCCTCTAATCCTACCATTCTGCCTTTGTTCGGACTTCGCTGCAGGGAGTTTCAAAATATCCTGTCTTGAATAGATTCAGTAGTATTTGCAGTATTTGCTTTGCCTATGAATAAAGCTATCTAGATACTTGTCTTCCTCTTTCAATAAACTCTTTATCTCTTAAGTGCTGACATCTGCTGTGGGCTATTGAGGAAAGTGGGGGCTGCTTTTTGCCTCTAAAAACATGTTTCTCCATTTCTCCCTTTGGGGAAATATAACATTCTGCCTTTAAAAAAAAAATATTTCCCAAAATATTTCATTCTTCTAGGAGGGGTAGGCACTGACTTTCTACAGTAACACCAGAAGTCATATACTTTCTCACCTGGAATTTTAATTGCTGTGGAGAGATGCTGTATTTTTATCAATTTGTGTTCACTAAACTCCTCTGGGTGAGGTTAATAATCCAGAAGGCTGATATTTTTCACTGTGTATGTTGGGCTAAAGTCATAATATCAGCACATAGTTGTTCAATGATTCAGTGATTCAGTGATTCTTTTCAGTCACAGCATTGAAGAG
This sequence comes from Pseudonaja textilis, assembly GCF_900518735.1. Next base: position 42,149,335 of record NW_020769312.1, read on the forward strand.
TAAGGTTAAAGAAAGCTTCATGTTTGGATTTTTTCTTCTTCAATGGAATTTCTATCTTATGTCTGACATTTCCCTGATGTCTTTTATGGATAATAAAGGAGATGGAATGCAGTCCTTTGACACATTAAAAGGCAACATCTTGATTACCGCCATAATCACTTGCCATCTCCCTTTCCTTGAGTGATCCTAGTGGATTTACATCTTCCTAAATGTTGCACTCTGCATCCATTGCTACCCAACAAGAATATATCTTTACTAATTTCCATTGAGACATTCAGTGGCAAAAGTGGAGAATAAACATGCTTCTAGAGGGTGAAATGGCTTATAATACTTGCAGCCCTGAGAACCCTTCTATATCTGGTTCCTTGAAGGCTGCTTGCAAGACTTCTCTTGTGTTCAATCACACTGATATTTGGTTCATGTGGTGTAAAAGCAATGGTTGTCCATCTTTGACTTAACATGTCAATAGTTTTGAGATAACTTTTAAAATATTACCCAAAATAAGAAATGTTCTTCCAATTAGTTCTTTTATGTTGATTTTAATCTTTGGTCAGGAAACAATGCTATTCCAAATACATGCACAGAACCAATGCATTGTTTTTTTTTTCTTTTTACAACCCTGCAATCCCTTAATTTGGAGTAGAGTTGGGGCAACTGGATGGAGCTGAGCTGGATACTCTTCCTGACACCCAGACAAAGTTCACAGCAGACATTTGTTCTTAAAAAAAGATTGAAAGACACATCTGCTGCTACCTGGGATTGAACTTTCAACCTTCTGAGTGAGAGATAAACATCTTTACCTCTAGACCATCACACTGATCAATCTAATGCTATATAAAAATAAATATTAAGGAAGTTAATGATTCTAGTAGGGCTACAGATTTGGGCTACAAAAACCTGGATACCCCCTTGATTTATTCATTTTTAAAAATGTATATACCATTTCAATAACAAGATTCTGGATTGATAATTCATAATCAGAATTATCATCATATATTTGGTTATCTAGTTTGGATTATACATTTGCTGATAACCACATTATGGGCCAGATACCCACTGTAATCAAATCACCTTCAAAGCTTTCTTGAATGAGAGGAGAATCAGGACCAACCTATATTCCAAAGCATGTGAGCTATTACAGAAGACTTGATGTAGTCCATACTTCTTCACTTTACCTTTAGTATATTCTAGTCCTTTGCTACCATCTAGTGGTCTCTGGATTTTTTTCAACCCAGATTCTAGATAGCCAAGACTGTTTTATGATTATTTTTCGTATGTGGTTGCCTATTTATTTATTTATAAAACTTATATGGCTACCTATTTCACGCAATGATCCTCGGCAACATAAAAAAACCCATCATACTCTGCTCATGAAGGAGTCATAGCAAACCCATACTATTATCACTTTGGTTTAATCCTATCCTAGTCAAGTACATAGGGGAGGAGCCAGATTTTGGAATGGTGAAATATATAACAGAAGCTAACTTCTAATAGGAAGACAACAGCTCATATCACAAGTCCTCAACTTAAACAACCAAGTCCAAAATTTCTATTGCTAAGCAAGATGGTTCTTCAGTGAATTGTACCTGTTCTATGATCTTTCTTGCTACTGTTGTTAATGAATGAGAAGCCAAGAAAAACACTCTGCTGAAAACTGTTTTAGAATCTTAGTTATACAAAATTGTGGGACCTTGGTGCTACAAAAATGTGGTTGGACCAGAGTTTGTCGCTCCTGCTTTAAGTTATGAATTGTTATTCCGCTTTCCCCCCTTCTACTTGGAGGACGTCATCGACAGAGTGATCATTATCAATGAATGTAGGTGAAGCACTGATTGATGCTTATACTGCAAATAGACCTGTGTTCTGTGCAGCAGGCAATGCAATTAGGTAACTGTAAAATTAATTGATAGATTTAACTAAACATTTGTATCTATAGAAACTTCTGGCCCATGAAGACTAGCTACCCAGTTCACCGAGACCCTGGCAGAAGTCCTTCACTTCACAGAAATCAATCCTTCAAGGTACCTTTCTTCAGTGGTGGGATTCAAATTTTTTTACTACTGGATCTGTAGGCATGACTTGGTGGGCGTGGCTTGATGGGCGTGGTGTGGTTTGATGGGCGTGGCAGGGGGAGGATACTGTAAAATCCCGATTCCCTCCCCATCCCACTAACCTGCTTTCCAGCTCTGTTCTCCTGTGCAGGGCAACAAAAGAAGACCCAGCCAATCAGCTGGGACTCAGGAGGCAGAGAATAGATGGGGGCGGGGCCAGTCAGAGGTGGTATTTGCCGGTTCTCTGAATTATTCACCATTTCCGCTACCTGCTGAATGCCACCTCTGCTTTTCTTCCATTTTTGATCCCCTGGGTGGGTACCTTAGTGCACCGAGAAAGGGATCTTGATTTGATATGCCATGAAATCAGCATCAATTATTAGCAACCCCATAAATAGATTTTCTCCAGAAGGATCTCCCCCAGTCTGATTCATCAGATCTTCCATTGGTGCACTCATGGCTGCTGGAATTCAGTCTGTTCACCTTGCTACTTCTTTTTCCTTCTACCGTACTCAGCGTGACAGACTTTTCCATAAAACTACTCTTTGCTTAATGTTTCTAAAATGTAACTACTGGAGTGTGGTCATTTGTGCATTGAGTTAGAACTCCGCCGTTGGTCGGTTGCCTTGATGATTTGTTTGGGGTTTTTTTTGGTTACCAGTGGGATCCTCTGGAGTTTTAACCTGAAACCAAAGTTCAAAAACATCAATATTCTTTCTATCCTGCTTCTTCACAGACCAACATTTGCCACCATAGATGGTAATAGGGAAAAACCATTGTTTGCATTGTTCCTAACTTTGCAAATACAAAACATATGTGCTGGCTGCCGTTGTGTTTCTGAATGCAATTCAAGGTGTTTGTTGTCACCTTTAAAGCCATACATGGCTGGAGACATGACTACCTGAGGGACTGTCTTTCTCCAAAAGTTTCTACCTGTCCAGTCAGATCCAACCAATTGGTCATACTGCAGATCCCATCAGCCAGCGTCCAGACTGGCAGGAACTAGAAGAATGACTTTTTCTGCTGTAGCGCCTGCCTTGTGAAATATCTTCCCTCAGAGATCCGAATGGACCTGACACTGTTAGCTTTTTGCACAGTTCTAAAAACTTGCTTATAAGTACCCAGGCCTGGGCTCGGAATGTGTGAAGGGCCTTGTTACTTGGCTTCACTATTAGTAGATTAATAATTATGGCTGCGGTTTATACGTATTTATTTTGTGGGTGGTTTTTTTAAATTGTTTTAATGTCTTTTAAGCTGTTTTAATTATTTAAAATTTTTAGATTTGTAAACCACCCAGAGTCACTTGGCAGAGTTGAATGGAAAATAATAAAAAATAAAATAATATGGCATCTGAATATCTTTTTCAAAGCCTTCATATGTAAGACCTGGGCATTTTATGGCATGTGGGCCTCATCTGGCCTGTGGACAGTCCCCATCTGTCCTAGGATGTCAGTGGCAGGAGGCAAAGAATCGATGGGGGTGGGGAATGAGGAGTCAGTGCAGCATCAGCAGTGGGGCGTGGATGGGCATCAGTGCAATGATGATAACCGGGGGTGGATGTGGACAGGATAGTGGACCTCCATAGCAGTCCCAGTTTCTCATGTGGCACCTGAGGAAAATTAATTGCCCACCCATGCTGTATATTGTGTTGCTTCACTGCTATTTCTGTTACTTTTGATCCTAGAAGACAGGGACTATTGTAGAGTATCAGGAAGGTGACTTTGAGTAAATAGGCAAGAACTGTTGTATAAGCCAAGAGGACTGAAACTTTTTTGGGGGTCCTGTTTGCCATCATTAGATGAATTCCACACAATCGTTCGTAGTTATTTTACATGATTGCCATTTTTGACCTCCTGCCAGCTTCCCCATTGACTTGGCTTGTTGGAAACTGATAGTAAAGGTCACAAATGACCTGAATTGCAATCATATGACTGGGGGGACACTTTGACAGCTGCAACTGTGAATTGTAAGTCCCCTCATTCAGCTTTGTCTAAAATATGATGATTGGAGCAATTGGAACAATGATTGGAGCTAATATAATGATTGGAGCAAAATATAAAAACTGCTGAACGAGGGCTACCTGTATGTAGACCTCAATCCTATCTGAATCCAAGGCTTCACACATAGGCCGGGGTCACAAATCAGTCTTGTTCTATCTTTGCTTAGAAGATTGTATTAAGCCAGACATTGCAACATGTAGTTTATTGTAATGCGTGAAACAGTAAAAATTGGGGATAAATTCAGGAAAAAAAAGGAAAAAGTTTAAGTAAACAGTAGCTGAGTAGAATTTATGAGGTAACTTGTTCAGCAAGTGACTTCAAAAGAAAAGAAAATTCTTATTCTTTTTCTTATTTCTTCTCCATGGTGTCTCCGGAACACCATTCCCCCTGAGATTAGACCGGCCCCCATTCTAACACTCTTCCAGAAGGAACTGAAGACATGGTTCTGCCTGTGGGCCTGAGGAACCTAGAGTGGGATGGAGCCCATTAAATGGCTTGTATCAATATGTGTTGTCGCTGGGACAGGGATGGCTGAGGGATAACTATTTTATTAATTTATTAATTTGTTTATTATTTAATTATTTTCTTTTATCATTTTTATTTTTATATAATGTTTTTATATTTGTGTGAGCCACCTTGAGTCGCCATGGGTGAATAGGTGGCAAAATAAATGTTCTAAAAAAATTAAAAATAAATTTCTTGAAACAGTCGAGCACTTTCAAATTCTATATAAATGTTTCAGAAGTGCAAATGGGTCAGGATTAAAACCAATATCCCAAGGTGGACCACACCCACTCTCCCTCATCCCGTCTGCCCACCTGTGGTGTAATTTCTCCTCAATGTTTGGCCGTCACAAATCTTAGGTGCTCGCAAACAGCTGGGATTTTGGAATACAATGCAATCTTGACTGCATTCCATTAAAGCAGCGTTCAGTTGCTTGGAGAATCCATTGGTGAATTCTTTTAAGTGTCATTAATCACTTAAGGAGTGACACCGCAGGGGAGGCTTTTCTTCTTTTTTATTTCTCATTTGTTCTTAATATTCCCTGTTTATTACAAAAACTTCTTTTGACAAAAGTAAGATTGTAGCTATTTTCTAATACAGCTTTATCCTTTTTCACTCACGCTAGGAGACAGCCTATTTATGAGGGCTGGGAAATAAATGACTTTTGATGAACATTTGAAAAGTTCAGTGAACCTTCATGGTATAAAACACCTGGGGGAACAAACATAGCAATCTGTTTTTGCCTTCACATTAGTTCTATACTCAACTCTCTTTTCCCTGATTTTTTGGTTGGGAAAATCCTTCATTTATATTCCGCACGTGAATATCACTGAAACAGAAAACAAGAGGCTTACTGTATTTGTCTATAAAATCAGTAAGAAATTCACCTAGTTTCTGTTACTGTCTCAAAGACTTAATATTGCAAAATGTAAAAAAAAATAACTTTTACCTGAATTGTGAGTGTTTAAACATTTGGGAAACTGTATTTGCTAATTCGTTAAATTAGTACAACATATAGAATTTTAAACAAATCGATTTATTAAAAAAATAAATATTTTTCCTTAGTTGTAACAAAGAATGAAGCCTCCCAAAATAAATTTTTGCTTTTAACATAAGCATTATTGCTGATAATATTGAATATGGATGGTTGCAATTTTTATTTTTTTTCCTTTGAGGTATATTTTCTCTTTCTTTCTTTTTCTATTATTTTGTTTATCTTTTAAAATTTCTTATTTTTAGTTTTTACTCTGATGTTTTTTTTAGTAAAATTTAGAAAACAAAGAAAGACAAAAATAAAAATTTCAGGAAGGCTATTAACATACATAAATAATGGAACAATTTCACAATTAGTACATTTGAAATCATGACCTTAGCATTATTACTTCAAGATTATAGGTGGCCTTCCGCCTATACATACAACCCTGTACAATACTGTTACTACTCTGGGACTAGATCAATTAGTAACAAACAATACTAGACTCAACAACTACCTTGATCTCATCTTCTGCAACAGTTTAAACACAATTTATGGATTACAAATAAAAGAACTTTTTTCTAACAGTGACCACAGCATGTTTGACTTTTGTTTCAATTTACGTCCCTGCAAAGAAGGTCATAATGACAAGACTCCAAATTAGAACTTTAAAAAAGCCAACTATGATCTCATAGCTGTCAACCTCTCATCTCTTGATTGGCATATTCTATTCACTGGCTGTAATACTGCTGAAGACCACTATAACATTTTTTTTGCTCGAAGTCAAAAGAGTAATTAAACTATATGTAACTCCCAAAGCCAGAAAAAACAAATTGCACATAACAATAAGGAAGCTCTAATTCCCCTACCCCACCCCCGAAATCTCTTTGGTGAAAAAAACCAAAACTGCCTATGTAGCTAACTTTAAAAGCCACTACAAAACACTACACCGTCAGATAAAGGCAGAATGTACCAATTATTATTGCAAACAAGAGGAAAAACTGTTACACACAAAATCCACCTGCGCCTTCTATAATTTCATAACTATCAAACTTAAAGACTCAAAAACCATGCCACCCTTAAAAGGGCCTAACGGGAAAGACTATAATGATGAAGTCATATTTTTAATGAAGCCAATATTTTCAACACATTTTTCAGTTCAGTCTTTGTCAACAGCAACTCACATTTCCTAATTGTACCACAAATAATTGCAACAATCTGCTATATATTGATTTTACAGAAGATAAAATTGAAAAGGCACTACGCAAACTAAAACCATCTCTATCTATTGGCCCGGATGGATTGTGTGCCTTCTTCTTGAAAAAGCCTTCCACTGCCATAGCTAAACCACTAAGCAAATCTATGCGATATCTTTTAGAACCAGCTCTTTGCACAACCTATGGTCATTAGCCACAGCTATTCCTATCTTTAAAAAAGGAGACCCCAGCCTAGTTGAAAATTGCAGAGCAACCTCATTATGTTGTGTCACCTGCAAAGTCATGGAATCAATCATTAACCAATCCATTACCCTCCACTTAGAGCCAAACAACCTACTCTCTAACAAACAGTTTGGTTTCAGGAAAAAATTGTCCTGTAATCTAAAACCCCTACATTGCAGAAACATTTGAACTACACACTCGACCAGGGTAAAGCAATAGACTACACAGACTTCTGCGAAGTCTTTGATTCAGTGGTACATGACAAACTACTGTTAAAACTATGCTCTAATGGCATTTCTGGATTACTGCACAAATGGATAGCTGCATTCCTGTCAAACAGACAACAAATAGTCAAAATAAGGAGTGCCCTATCAAACCTGTACCAGTTAACAGCTGTGTCCCCCAAGGCAGCATTCTAGGACCCAGTCTCTTTTCTAATTTACATAAATGACCTTTACGATTATATTATAAGCAACTGCGTCCTCTTCACTGATGATGTAAAACTATTTAACATCACTGACAATACTGCTACCCTACAAAGCAACCTTGACTATGTGTCAGAATGGTCGAACAATTGGCAACTTCAATCTCAACAAACAAATGCTCTGTCTTACACATTGGCAACAAAAATCAGAATACTAAATACAAACTGAGCACATACAACCTCATAGACGACCCTCACTCGGTCAAGGACCTAGGAATACTCATTTCAAAAGATCTAAGCCCCAGAGCTCACTGTAACAGCATTACCCAAAAAGCATGAAAAATTGTTAACCTAATTTTGCGAAGCTTCTTCTCCGGTAACACTTATCAGAGGCATCATGGGTAAAGAGTAGGAATGTCCAAGTCGATCACCTTGTAGCCAGTTTCCATGCATAAAATCCAACCAAGCCTGAGGGGTGGGTGGGTTCGTGAGCCTACGCTTCCATATCTGCAATCAATTTGATTTTGTGTGTGTTGTACAGGTCACCTTCAAGAAGTGAAGGGAGCTGAATGTTAACTCACAAAACATTTTGTATACACATTTTCTTTCACAGAAAGACAACAGAAAGAAGCGGGGGGAGTTTCAAGGAGCAGGCAGCAGTGTGGAATCGAAAGTACATTCCATTAATATTTTCTTCAAACACTGATTAGATGACTGAAGCTTCTGCCACACAAAAATCTAATTGGAGAGCATGATTGATGACTCTTGGCTATAGACATTTTTTGTTGAATGATACACCCAGAGGGGTGGGGAAGAAAAGCAGGATCAAGGGTGACAGTGAATTATGTATCTCAGAGTTGGCTGCGCCCAGGTAAATACCGGACATAGAATGTTACCTTCAAATAAATCTTTTTTAGTTTTGGGAGTGTGGCTTGAGGCTCATGATTTAATTGAAGTAACTGCCAGAATCCTGACAGTACTGCAAACCAGGGCACACAAAACCTTTGCCAGTCCAATTCTTGAATACAGCTCATCTGCCTGGAATCCACACTGTATAACAGATATTAATGCAAATGAGCAAGTCCAGAGGTATTTCACAAGAAGAATACTCCATGCCACTCTTTGCTACCAGGCTTGAAATTTTGGACCTGGACAACCTAGAACTACACCACCTATGGTCTGATCTAAGCATAGTACACAAAATTGTCTGCTACAATGTCTTGCCTGTCAACTTCAGCTTGAGCCACAATAATACGTGGGCAAACAATTTATACAAACTCCAAACTTGATTGCAGAAAATACGACATCAGCAACAGAGTGGTCAACACCTGGAACTCACTACCTCAAACCCCCAAAACTTTAACCTTAAACTGTCTACCATGGACCTCACTCCATTCCTAAGAGGTCTGTAAGGGGATGTGCATAAGCGTGACTACCGTTCCTGTCCTACTGTTCCCATTTATCCATTTATTCGTAATCATTTATTATGTGTATACTTAGACTTGTTTATACTTATATGTATATATGTTATGTTCATACTTATACTTGTTTTCTCATATGTGCTTGAACAAATAAAATAAAATTAATGTTATTTCTGAGTTTCCTAAAAGAAAGGTGCATACTTATGGTTGAATGAACATTGCAGGAACATCTTTGTAATTCTTCTGATTTAAATAGGCCATATCTTATTCCTAACAACCAGGAGAACACAAAATGAATGATATGGGAGGAATTCTTTTTGGTGGGGCAGGGGGTGTATCTTTTTTCAATAGACAGACATTCCTTCAAGCTTCCCATTCACCTCCAGCATACCAAGAGTGTGTAATTGTTTTGTTGCTCTGTCACATATACATTGTTCTGGACTACATCCTGTGCTGGTATGCCGAGAAACAATGGCGAAGAAAACCTGCTTAAAATATGTGAAGAAGTTATAAGAAAAAAGATGGGAGAAAAATGAAGATAAAAAATCAACACTATTCTCCTTTTAAAAGTTTTCGAATGGCTAAATTTGATGGCCACTAATCAGAGTGAAATCACAGATGATTGTTGTTGCAAAAGGACTGCAGCATTTATAAAAGCAAGAGGAATTATAAAATTCTGCCATTGTAAAAACTGTTTTCTGATGGTGAATGCCAATTGCGAGGTAATTTGATTTGATTTTAATTGACAACTAGTACAATTTCTTAAATTATCTCCACATTTTTCATATAAATTGTTCTGCACTGATCTCTTTAATTTTATATGCAAAGAGCTAAACGTATCTCCCTAAAGATGGAAGTAATTTTGTTTAACAATTAAATGTATTTTTCATAAGTGTAGGAGTAAAATTATTAGTTTACTTCTTCCTGGCAGAAAAACTTTGGTGCAGCTGAACATCTCTGCAGCAGAATAGGTCTTAATTGACATACTAGTATATCTCTCCCAGCACTTGATTAATACTGTAACTTGGTTAAATATGTTTTAAATAGCAAGCATGTTATCTGGAGTTTTTCTTTCTTCCAGATTTAGAGTTCTTGAGTATTGAGGAGTTGGTATCTAATTTTGTAACCTTGAAATTAGTCTGATACAAGCAGGTGGGGCTTTTCTGGTTTGTGTGACTTGGTTTCTGGCATGACTGGTGGTTGGGAACCTAAACTACCATCCTGGTCTTAGCTGAACAAGAGAAATAGATCAAACATTAATTCCTTAACGGCTGAGCTATCACAGGAGGCTCTGCCAAATGCTAAGAAGTAAAAGTCAATTTGGAAGAAGGAAAAGTTAAAGGAAATTATTCAAGTAAATGAAGTTAAATGTAGAATTATTTCAAGGGCACAAGAGATCTTTGTAGGTGTTGGAGTCAAAGAATTTTTGGCAAAGAGGTCCTTGGATATAGAAGCAGGAAAAAGAAAGAAAGAAAAGGCAATAGATACTTTGAAGGAAAATATACTTTATATCAATACATTAACATTATATTCAGATTTTTGTTTAAGGGGAAAATAAATTTAAAGCAGCAGTATTAAACTTGCGGCCCGTGGGCTAGATGTGTCACATTCTGGCCACGCCCACGGCTGGTTTAACAAAGAGGAAGAAAGTCCTGATACATCATGTGATGCCACTGGGATGATGCCAGTTTGACACCCCTGCTCTAAAGCTTTTGTTCAGAGACCTTCTGACTTATACAATTAGGTAATTTTGAAGTATCCCCAATGAGAACATGTGATTTATAAACGTTATTCTATAAATGTTACTCTATGTGATTTATAAATGTGATTTATAAATGTTATTCTGCCTGTTTTAATATTTCAGAACTTATGACACAGGACAGCAGTTAAACCTGAAATATAGTTGGTTCTTTTCTAATTCTACTGGTCAGGTTCAATGACTACAATGAGTGCTTACATTTTTGTCATGACACAGTGCATCTTCATTGGCCTTGAAGCAGCCATTCTGCAAATTTTAAAGGTGCAAACCTTTTGAAACTACTCACCGAAATTATGTCTTTACCTTAAGGAATTATAAATATAATGAGAAATAATAATAATAATAACAACAATAATAATAGCAATCACATACTGAGCTGTTGCAAGAAAATCGCTCAGACTGATTACAAACAATGTCACAACACAGTCACTCAGATGGTCCACTGGAACTTGTGTCACAACTACCATCTGCCTGTAGTAAAAAACTGGTGGGATCATAAATCTGAAAAAGTGGTTGAAAATGAACATGCAAAGCTACAGCAGGACTTCCGAATACAGGCTGACAAAGTTTTGGAACACAATACCCCAGATATCATGATGTGGAGAAGAAAAAAGTGTGGATTGTCGACGTTGCCATACCTGGTGACAGCAGAATTGACAAGAAACAACTTGAAAAAATCACCAGATAGCAGGACTTGAGAATCGAACTGCAGAGACTCTGACGTAAATCAGTGCAGGTGGTTCCAGTTATACTCGGCACATTGGGTGCTGTGCCTAAAGACCTAGACAAGCACTTAAAAACAGTTGGCACTGACAAGATCACCATTGGTCAACTGCAGAAGGCCACCTTACTGGGATCTGCTCACGTAATCCACCGATACATCACACAGTCCTAAACGCTTGGGAAGTGTTTGACTAGTGATTTGTGATACGAAACCCAGCATAGGTATCTTGCTTGCTGTGTACACTGTCAATTGTTGTGTCGATAATAATAATAATAATAATAATAATAATAATAATAATAATAATGGTGAAAAGAAGAAAGTTTGAATAATTGGTGTAATTTTAGCAGGAAATAATAGAATAGAAAGCAAATAATTAGGAAAGATTACAATGTACATCAAGATCTGAGAATCAAAATTAAAAGATTGTGGCCTAAACTGACTGGGGTGGTCCCAGTGATTATCGCTGGATGCCATTCCAAAAAATCTTGGATGGCATTTAGAAAACCTGCATTATCAACATTTCCATCCTCCAGTTGCGAAAGGCCACACTGCTTACATCCGCACATACCCTATGGCAATCCATTACAATATCCTAGATTCTTGGGATGAATTAGACTTGTATGAAGGAAAACATTAGCTAAAGAGCAGGTAGCTGTGACTCCACATCATTGTGAACATATAATAAAAACGTAAGTAGGTGGACAAAAAAGTCAGATCATGTCTAAACTTCTGTCTGACTGTGTGACCAACCATAAAATAGCAGTAGATGACAGGATGAAGATTTGAAAAGGCTGTGCCCTGGATTCATTAAGGTCAGTGCCAAAACTGCCACTGACATTGTGGCAGATTTGATCATTTATGAGGTAGTGTTTTTGAGACAACCAATAGCAGTCATGTTTTAAAAAGAAAAGAAAAGAAAAGAAAAAGGGGCTTTTATTGCTCACGGTTTGTATCCTAATGTTATTTCTCACACGTTTATTGTGCTACTTCCCTTAATTTGATTCCCTGCTGATTCCTGGTGGGATGTCTTTCAGACATTGTATTAGTGATCTGAGGGCTGAACTTGCAAAGGTTTCTTTTACAAATGGTTCCTAACAGATGCGTGGCACACTTTATTAACTTAAGTACCCATTAGTTGAAAATTTCATTAGTTTGGTGGAAAGGGGATCATTTTCATCAATAGGCCTGGTATGGTTGGACTCTTTGTGTCAATCTGACCCATATCAGACTGGATTATTGTTGTAAGTGAGACAAGTGACCTAATGTTCTGCCTATTATGCACACATGATCCTTTTAGAATGCTAGTGTGGGAAAACTGCATACTTGAGTGAACCTCCAAAACATAGATTCTTAATAGGTGGCAGCCCTTCACTTAGCAACGTTTTATTTGAGGGCTATATGTGAGTATGTATGAATTATTTGGGGTACAGTTTCCAACCAGGTAACCAAGGGGAAATCAGAGCAGAGAATGAAGCAGAACAATAGTTTATGTTACATACATTTTAATGAAATCAGGTGATCAGATATGTTTTGTGTATACTGTAGTGCCACCATTGACCAGCTAGAAACATTTTACCTCAGTGTTTTCATTCAGGAATATTTCTCCATATGAGACTGCATTGGTAAAATGATTGTGCCATGTAGAACATAATTATATTGCATTGCAGGTAGGGCCAGTGACTGCATTTTTTTTTAAAATTAAGCTTGACTTAATGCATTACAATGAACTGTGAGTAAATTTCAGATAGAAGTTTATTATGCTCACAAGATAAAATAATAACAAATGGAATAGAAGATAGAATAAAAGATAGGCCATGGGATCCATATCACCCTTTTGGGATCATACATGCTTATGCAGATTTAATGTTTTAATTGACAAGTTATTAACTCAATAAATTTTAATTTTTCTGAGATGCTTGGAAAAAGCGCCATTCAGAAAAGATTACAACGGCCATTTGGTTGTTCTTGTTTTTATACTTATTTTATTCTTTGGAATAGCATTAGCAAATCTCTTTCCAGGTGCTTTGCAGTTCATTACTTATGTATGAAAGGGAATATGAATGGCTCAGTGGTTAAAGATGTTGAGCTTGTCAGCTGAAAAGCTGACAGCTTGGATTAAAGACATGAGCACTGTGTGATGGAGCAAGAAGGTAATGGTGTTCCGTGCACCTCTGAATATAGTCACGCTGGTCACATGACCATGGAAGTATCTTCAGACAATGCCCTTGGCTAAGAAATGGAGATGAGCACTGCTTCCTTGAGTCGGACACGAATGGACAGGGAAACCTTTACCTTTGATCTATAAGTGAAATCATATTTAAACAATGATCCAATGAAAACATTAAGCACAGACTGCTTTAAACCAAAGTTAGTGAAGTTACTTGGTCTGCAACTAGTCCAGCATTAGCACCCAGAACCTCTTGAGAAGCAACCAGCATTGATTAGTCTTCCAGCACTTCCTTGGAATCAGCTGTGCCTCAACAAGAAAGGTGAACCAAGTTCCCCCGACTTGGGCTTTCGGGATCCCTTTGAGATCAGCAAAAACTAGAGAGTGCTAGATAGAATGTCCAGTTTACATTGCTCCTTGCAATGTCGACAATTATTTTGATATAACATTTATATATTGTTTTTCTTCAAAAGCTGGAAGTGTTGCACCACTTTAACTTCAGGACATCTCTGTAGATTTAACTGAATGGCCTAAACTAATTCAGAAATCATTATGGCCAAGCAGAAGTTTTAACTTGGGCCTCCCAAGTTTTAGTGCAGCATTGCATTCACCACTGTTTCTCAGTGTAGATTTATTTCAAAGATGGAGGTGTTACATGTATTTGAACTTATTGAGAACATGATACACAGTGGGAGGCAGGGAGACAAAGCCCTCATTAGGGTAAACAGCATCTTTATTTTGAAATAGCTTCCTAAGTAGCTTTTATGTCCAAATACTGGCTTCCAGTTCAAAGTGGAATATGAAAAATGTTTAATTCCACCTCCATATCTATTATTTTGAAAGGAAGAAGATGCCTTCTGGAAATATGGGTTGAAACATCATATTTCATTTTTTTTGTGAAGAGGATGGAACTCATGGAGATGGCTAAATTAACTTCTTTGATCAGAGTGGGGGTGGTGGTTTGGAAATCGACATTAATGGCTGACTGAAAACCCTTTGTAGGTGGTCCTTGACTTACGGCCATTCATTTAATAATCGTCTGAAGTTACAATGGTGATGAAAAAGTGACTTACAATCAGTCCCCACACCTACGACCATTGAAATCTGTGATAAAAATGAAGGCCCTTGGCAACCAGTGTGTATTTATGATGGTTGCAGCATCCAGGGGTCACATGATTGCTATTTGTGATCTTCCCGGCTGGCTTCTGACAAGCAAAGTCAATGGAGAAATCCAGATAATATGACTGTGGGGTTCACTCAACAACGGTGGCAAAAAAAGGATGTAAAATTGGGCGCACTTCATTTAATGGCTGTATTGCTTAGTGACAGAAGTTCCAATCCTAGTTTGGTTGAAGTTAAGGACAGCTTGCATAGACTTTCTACATGAAATGAAAAAAAAAAGTGCTTATAATTTGTGATTTTGATGATTAGTAAATAAATGAACAGGAACAAAAGTGAGCTTTCCTTTTTGTAATCATAGCGTAAGAGATCATTTTGTAATTGTACTTATATGTGCCACAAAGGAAGCCAGAAGCTTCTGCCTATTTCATTTTTGCTTCTTGTGCTTTTTCTTTTTTCTTCTTTTACTTTTTATTACTTAATGTTAGATTTTATGTTTGTTGCAAAATATTTCATAACACTAAATATTAAAAAAGAAACGTTACCTCTCCTACATATATGACAGAAGAAAACGTTCATTTTAACAGATTCATCACTGGAAGTCATGTACTTATGGTTTAAAATAGTGGTTCCCAAAGTGGGTGGTACCGCCCCCTGGGGTGGGTGGGATGCCTCAGGGGGGCACTAAGAGGCAAGGGGGCTGGCAGGGGAATGCTAAGAGGCAGTAGGGGGGTGCTGGAGGAGTCCAGCCGCACCGAAAAAAACACGCGGTGGCTGGAGGTTTTTCACAGGCACAGGGGATCAGTGCAGCGCTGCAGGCGGGATTCACCCTTCCCATCCTGGAAGCGCTGCCTACACTGAGCCGCGACAGGTCCCCACATGGGCCGGGTCAAGCCGGCTGCGAGGAACGTCTCCCCAAGGAGACATCCCTTCTAACCCTGCTGGAGCAGGTGATTGGACTAGAATAGATATCTCATTATCTTTCTCCTCCCTCCTTCTTTATTTCTTTTTCTTTCTGTCCCTTCCTTCCATCCCCTCCTTTCTTTGTCTGTCCCTTTATCGTTCTTTCCCTTTTCTCTTTCTTTTCTTCCTTCACTCTTTCTCTCTCTCTTTCCCTCTCTCAGGCTCACCCCATTGACTTGGTGCACTGCTTCGCTCGGATTTGCTTGGGCAGGTCCCTCCAGTGCGGCGGGCTCAGTGGGATGGACCTGAGGGGTCAGCACCTAGAACACGGCAGGGGTGGCACGTTTGAAAAGTAGAGCAAAGCCAGAGGTCAGTAATTGTTGCTGCAAAGAATCACAAAAGCGCCCCAAGAAGGGACACACATGTCAATGCAATTCAGCAACATAAAATAAAGAAATACAAATAAAACAAATCAACAAGAATCAGCAAAGCATCTCTGATTAGATTCTATTCACTACTAGAATCTAATCAGAGATGCTTTGCCAATTGTAGTGTAATGACCTGCTCAAGCAGGGTTAGAAGGGAGTGTGTGTGTGTGTGTGTGTGTGTGTGTGCGCATAGCTGTCAAAAGTCCAAAAACAGGTCAAGTAGCTCTGGGGAGGCCAGTCATAAATTAGAACACTTGCTAAAAAACCAGCCATTAAGTGAGGACCACTTGTATTTGGTTTGCCAGTTACCTGGCCACACCCACCCAGTCACATGACCACCAAACCACACCCATCCGGTCATGTGACCAGCAAGCCATGCCCAGCCAGCAAACCACGCCAGCCCATCATGCACCAGCAAGCCACGCCCTCAAATTAGGTCACACCCATAGAAATTTGAATCCCACCCCTGGGTGGGGGGCACCGAGGATGAGTTTGTAGCACCAAGAGGGGGGGGGTGGATTGAAAAAGTTTGGGAACCACTGGTTTAAAAGAAAGAGTTAAGTGTCCAAACTTTCAATCCTGGAATTGTATAGCAAATTAGTATTTCCTTAAAACCACAACCACAGGTTTATTCATAATGAAAGACAGGAATCAGTGAAAGTAAAACTAAATTCTGATTATTCTTGACTGTGTGTGTGAAGAAGAGTGCAGCAATTTTTAATATTCCTACTTGTGTATACAACATCCAATTATTATTTGTTGTTAAAGGTGAATCCAGCCACACAGAACTCTTAACTAAAGAAGAAAGATGTAGAAACTATTCAGAATGAATAGTTCAATTAAAAGACACACACACACACACACACACACACACATTTTTACAGAAATTACATAATGGTTTTATTCTGACATTAGAAAAAAAAAGAGATAGGAGAAGGAAGCCTATTAGTCTGAACTCTAGTTCATACATAACATTCTAACAAAACATGAAACAAAATAAATAATTAAGCTCAAATATTTTACTATCAGAAATGATAAATTTTAATCTGGTGGGCAAAAGATTGTAAGCCTTTCTGTAGGGATGTCCTCTATCTTTAAATACTAAGCAACAGGTTATGAATTTGCTTATGAATTTATCCGGAGATGTAGCTCTAATGCAATAAAGACCAACAGCAGCATGAACTGCCATAACATGTGCATGGGCAAAGAATTCATTTCAGGAATTACCAAGGCGTGGAATAAGATAGAAGATCTTGGAGTGGAATAAGAATGAAAACATTGCACAAGATGAATAGAAATGTGTGTGTGTATGTGTGTGTGTGTGTGTGTGTGTATATTTATTTATTTGGTTATTCGGGTTTTCTCCTGTGTACGGTTGGAAGTATCTAGGCAACGTTTCGATGAAGTCTCATTCATCATCTTCAGACTTGTGTCTTCAGCTCTGTGCTTCAGCACAGAGCCGAAGACACAAGCCTGAAGATGATGAATGAGATTTCATCGAAACGTTGCCTAGATACTTCCAACCGTATGTGGGAGAAAACCCGAACAACCAAAGATCCACATACAAATACCCGCGAGAACCTCAGAAAACAAATATATATATATAGGCACATGTTCTGAAAAAATATTAATTTGGTTAATAAAGAAAAAACAAATTTCAAGTCTGGTGCTGAACCTGGATAGGAGAAAGAACTATTTTGGGCAGAAATAAAGCAACAGCTGTTTTGCATGCAAAATAATTCATCTGAATCATTTGTTATTTTCTTATATAGAAGGCATAGATTTCATCCCCATATTTGTCTTCAGTCTCCTTTATTTTTTACTTTATGTACACTTGCTATATTCCCAATTGATTTTTTTTTATAATTTACAGTCTTTAATTTAGTGTGACCGCTATCTTATTCTGTAGAGTTACAAATATTTATCAGTTGCAAAATATATTGAACAACAAGGGGCCAGATAAGCTCTGAAGCCAGTGTAAAACCTTTCATTAGAAAACTGGATCATGAACTAGCTCCCACAAAGAAACCTGTAATAAAGGACGATAAAAGGAAATAAATGAATTCATTTATTAACTTTGCAGAGGAAAAAACTGACTCACAGATTTAGTTTTCATATGTAATAGCTTAAAATAGTTTACTGACAGTGTTAAAATTCAGATTGCCGCCGTTAAATATGTGATAACAATTTGTACCATTTTTCTGCCCTTGTGAGTACGTCTGTACATTCTGCTTGATCTGTTTCACAGTAAGTTGTCCAGCATAAATCTACAGATCCATGAAATGTTGCTGCTTTTTTGGGGGGTGGGTGAGTGGCGTTTAGATCAGCGACTTGCCAAAATAGTTTGTTTCTGTTGAAGATCTTCATCGCTTGATGGGCCTTGATAAATTGCTGAGAAATTGAATGGTGTCGGTATATCTATTCTGAGCTCTCCTTGGCGAACAGCTATATAGGGCCTCAGAGTATCGGCTGTCACTTTCTCAAGCCAATCAAGTAGTTTTTGGAGATATTGGAAGAATGTGGTATACTTCTCAATTGTCAAGTCAATCAATCTTTTTGTCTCACTGATGAGCATTTCATAAGAACCGAAAAGGTGGTTGTATGACTCTTGCAGCTTTGCCTTGACTTGTTGGTTTTGTTCCGCAGCGCTCTGTTTGGCAACTTTAGACCAATACTGGATCTTTTCATGTGCAGCTTTAGAAAGTTCAGCAAGTTTTTCTTGGTTCTCCAAAATTTCTTTTGCTTGCCCCGTCAGGGTTATCATCAGGTCAGCAGCCTTGTTTATCGATTTGGTGTGCCACTCTAGTATAGTATTAAAAAAAGTCTTCAGCCAATTGATCAATTTTTCTTCCACTTCGTGATATTTGAGAGACCATCCAATGACATTTGGGTCCAAATATTCCTTCCTCAAATCTCTTATGCCATGGAGGACTTCTTCTAACTTATCATAAATGTCAGAGAAAATATTCTGGATAATGTTTTCAATGCGAGGAGATAAAAATTTTACATCATCTGCAAAGTTATTCAGGGCTTGCAAGAACGTGACACACATTTGTTTCATTTTCTCTCTCAGATCATGATAGTATTGAACTTGTAAGTGTCTGATAAGCTCTTCTATCTTTTGGGAGACTTGCTGAATTCCTTCTTGCAGGTTTCTGAGATGTTGTGCAAAGTCGATCTCTCGGAGACCAACAAATATCTGACTAACTTTCTTTTGTACATGGGTTAAAAATACTTTGATTTCTGCAAGAATGTCACTACCTTTGATTACCTCAGAGGAACCTGGGATTTTAATTTCTGCTTCATTGACAAAGGCAACCAAAGAATCAAAATATTCCTGCACTTTTGTAATGCACTGATCTACAGCTTTTGCTATCTTTTCAATGATCATCACATAAAGTTCTTCACCAGTGTGCTTCCCAGGAAGACCTGGTACCTGGAATCTTGTTACCTTCAAAAATTCAATGGCGGAATCAATGAGGCGGTTTATTTGTTCATGGTATTTTACATCCCTTATGGCTTCCAAAAAATAGGCTCTGATTCGTTCAAACTCTATTTGACTAGCTTGGTCTGCAGCTTTGTTGTATAGCTTTTTGGATTCTGTCTTAACCTGTTCGTATTGTCCTGTGATGTGATTCGTTATGCCAAGAAGCTCTTGTTCTACTTCATTGATACTGTTTACCGTTTTCCTGTATGCGTTGTCAATATTGCTTCTCAGAGTATCCTTCAGTTTTGACGCAGCGGAATGGATTTGCATGCCTGTATGTTCACGGTGGTACTTGTTAGCAGCATAGTAAAAAGCATCAGCCATTTTAGGCACCTTCTCTTTTAAACCTTCAAGTAACTCAGTGGCAGCATCTTCTTTCCAGTTGGTTTTAATTTGAATCAGTTCTGGATTTTTGAAGGATATTTCACTTTTTAAGATATCCACTTCATTCCGAGGGTTAGACTGTAAATGTAAAATAATTTTTTTATGAAGGATTTTCTGCTTTGTTATTGTTACTCACTATTGCATTAAATGAAATCAATTATATTTTGGCTGGTTTTATACTATCTTGAAATAATTTGAAATGAAAAAGCACAGCATATAAAAATATAAGTAATGTGTTTACGTTGTACAAGTATTTCTTTTCAGAGCAATCATCTACCCATAATATGGTGATTCAATGTATTAATTGAGGTAGAATGGTTAAAAATTGTAAGGTACCATTTCATAAAAAGTACTCACATGATTTCAGTTTCTATCTTAAATCCTTGGCCAACACTTTGCATTTGATGTTATTTAAAATTTGATTTTAAATCCAAATAGCTAACGACAGATGTGATGGTACTGATAATTAGCAGAATTGCAACAGAACAGAAGGGAGAGGTACTCTATGATCTGTTATTTATTTATTTCTTAAATTTATTTGCTACCTATCTACCAAGAATATTTTGAATGGATGGATCAGGCCTAATCAGTCCATATTGTTTTAACATGTGTTAGTACCTGCATCCCATTTCACATTAATGTGTGTTAGGCTTTTTTAAAAAAAGAATTTTAAAACATAGTTCTGTTTCTATTTTTCTTTTAAAGAAATGATGATATCAAACTGAACTACACATCTGCTGTAGATGTATTACAAAGGCCTTTAAGCACTGAATGGGAAAAAAAGGTGATATGGCTATCATGCTCATTCACTCAGTTCTGTTTAAAGAGATCTTGAACTGCATCACAATATCTCCCTTGTTCATCTTAATCAAGGAGAGAAATGGCCTAGAACTAGGAAGAAATTTCTAATGGTGACAGAATAGCAGTATTCCAATATCTCCAATATGTGGGGATATGAAGAGGGAATCAAGCTATTCTCCAAAGCCTCTGAGGGCAGGACAAGAAACAATGGTTGGAAATTAATCAAGGAGAGAAGCAATCTAGAACTAAGAAGAAACTTCCTGACAGTTAGAACAATTAATCAGTGGAATAACTTGCTTTCAGAAATTGCAAATGCTCCAACACTGGAAGTTTTTAAGAAGACATTTGACAACCATTTGTCTGAAATGGTATAGGGTTTCCTGCCTAAGTAGGGAGTCGGATTAGAAGACCTCCAATGTCCCTTCCAATTCTGTTATTTTATTCTATTCTATTCCAATCCATTCCATTCTATTCCATATTTGTATTTGTATTTGAAATAGACCTGTAGTAGGATTGAGTAGTGCACTGCATAACTAATAATTGGAGGAAAAGTTGCACTGGTGGCTATACTTCATATCACTATCAATACTGATAGTCAGTGTTGATAATACTTGCATATTCCTTAATATTCAGGTATCCTCAGTATTCGGGTATCTGAATGTTTAGTTTATACATATGTTTATATGTGTATTTATACACATATGCTGTACATGCACATCAACACATGAACTTATTCTTGCTTAGTATGTCTTTTGAATTAATCAGTCTCTGTATGCCAACTAATTGATAGTAATGGAATACATACAGGGAACCACAAAACATTTCACTGGCCTCTAAATAATTGTGGAGGTTCTCACAGGGCTATTGATTAAGGGAAGATTAGATTAAGGGAGCATTTAAGAATAAATTAAAGGGAATAATAGAGTTAACATCCCCTTTCACCTTTCTACTTTAGTGCCTAAACATTGGACTTTAAAACAGGATGCCAAAAAAAATGCCTTTGTGTAAGCAGGGACAAGTCAAAACTGCAGCTAAGGGAAAATCCACCCCTCGGTATAGACTTTAATGACAGTAATCACAACTAGGTCACATTGAAGTCCGTCCAAGTTGGTCAGGCTAAAATTGAAGGTCATTTGAACTATGGAGCCTAGTCCTAATTTTAACCTTGCCTACCTGAGATTGGTAGACAATCCTGCTGTTGAGAATACTGGAGTCCAGACTGATAAGAAGACGAAGAGTACCAGTTGAAGAAGATGATATCGATGTAGAAACACTTGAATCATCTCCCTGGTAGCGTATTTGGGCATCTGTGAAAGTTGGGCTGGTGATGTTCAGGGATGCTGTGTCCCGAACAATTCTAAAGGAGATACAAAGTAATCACAGGATAAGTTAATTGCTCATTAATACAAAGTAGCATTTTGTAGCATAATAGGACTACCTATTATACAGGTAGTCCTCAAATTACATCAGTTCATTTAGTGGACCATTCAAAGTTACAACGGCACTGAAAACTGATTTATAACTGTTTTTGCAGCATCCCCAAGATCACGTGATCAAAATCCAGATGCTTGGCTACTGGTTTATATTTATGACTGTTGCTGTGTCCTAAGGTCATGTGATCACCTTTTGCGACCTTCTGACAAACAAAGACAAAGGGGAAGCCAGATTCATTTAATAAGCATTCATTTACTAACTTATCAACTGCAGTGATTCACTTAACAACCGTGGCAAGAAAAGTTGCAAATGGGGCAAAACTCACTTAACAAATGTCTCACTTAACAACAGAAATGTCAGGCTCAATCGTGGTCATAACTTGAGGACTAACTGTAAATGGCTGAATCACTCGGCTGAATTATTAAATGGCACAACTGAGGTGACACAGCGTTATGTAGACCTTGGATTGATATGATGGAAAGAATAATTTAAAAAGTCAACATGGGACAGTATTTCAAACAGCCATACTTGAAGCTCTGTTATTCTATGAAAGGCAGTTGAAAGGAAAGAGTTGCTGGTGTACTATAAAATAAATGACATCATAGGCCAAATGCGGTTCCACTGGGAAAGAAGCCTGCTAAATATCCTCATTACCAGTCATAATGTCTGGTTTGGTTCTACAAGCCAACAGAACAGACAGACTTCAGGGGATAGTTAGGACTGCAGAAAAAACAATTACTACCAACCTGCCTTCAATCGAGGGCCTGTATATTGCACGAGTCAAAAAGAGGGCTGTGAAAATATTTACAGACCCCTCACATCCAGGACACAAACTGTTTCAACTCCTTCCCTCAAAACGACGCTATAGAGCACTGCACACCAGAACAACTAGACACAAGAACAGTTTTTTCCTGAATGCCATCACTCTGCTAAACAAATAATTCCCTCAACACTGTTCAACTACTACAAAGTCTGTTTACTGTTAATCTTCTCATCACTCCTTATCACCCATCCCCTCCCACTTATGATTGTAGGACTGTAACTTTGTCACTTGTATCCTTACAATTTATATTGACTGTTTCCTAGTATGCTTTGATTGCTTATTGTACCCTATGACTATTATTAAGTGTCGTACCTGATGGTTCTTGACTCTTGACGAATGTATCTTTTCTTTTATGTACACTGAGAGCATTTGCACCAAAACAAATTCCTTGTGTGTCCAATCACACTTGGCCAATAAAGAATTCTATCTATCTATCTATCTATCTATCTATCTATCTATCTATCTATCTATCTATCTATCCAGCTATCTATCTATCATCTATCTATCTATCTATCCATCCATCCATCTAGCTATCTAGCTATCTGCATAATCATGTCTTTAATACAGGTAGACCTCAGCTTACAACAGTTTGTTTAGTGACTGTTCAAAATTAAAACAGCACTGGAAAAAAGTGACTTATGACAGTTTTCAATACTTACGACCATTGCAGCATCATCATTGGTCATGTGATCAAATTTGGGATGCTTGGCAAATGGGTTCATATTTATGGTGGTTGTGTGTGACCTTCTGATGAACAAAATCAGTGGGGAAGCCAGATAATGCTTACGGAGTAAGATGTAAAGTCTCCCTTACATAATACTGTTCAATGGATTAGGATTCCTCATTTACAGCATATAGTAGTTTCATCTATAGACTTGTTAACATAGAGAATATATTTAAG
The DNA here is from genome assembly GCF_900518735.1 of Pseudonaja textilis. The sequence continues at coordinate 42,173,077 of NW_020769312.1, forward strand.
ATACAATCTGAGTTAATCCCTGGGATCAAAGGTTTATTCTTCCAAGTTGTTGGGCTCATGTTGGAGCCCATCCTCAGGGAACTGCTTTCCCTCCAAAATGCGAGCATTGGTTATGTGGGTGCATTATATTTATATGGTGCCTGGTTGTGTGTGGCTTTTAATTGTTAATTAGGATGTTGATGGCTGGCCATTAAGTCATTAATTGTTGTTTCTTTATGCCGCACATAGCTCCTAAGTACCAGTAAGCTGGTGGTAAATCACCCCTCCTATTGACTGGCTGCCTGTTTCCCAGGTATCTTAACTTACTGCACCTCTGTATGGTTTGCCAATTGCACAGTGGCAGATAGGAAAGCACTCCAGTCATTGCCCAGATCATTGGTTGGCCTCTCCCCTCTTTGGAAGAGCTTTATAGCTCCCACTGCCTTAAGAAAGTTCAAAACATTCTTAAAGATCCATCTCATCCTGGGGAACCTTTTGTTGAACGATTACCATCTGGCAGACTGTACAGAATAATAAAAACAAGGACAAATAGGCTGAAAAACAGCTTCTATCCCAGGGCGGTAACTCTATTGAATTCTACTGTATAGTGCAATATTAATGCAATATCAGGGGCTTTCAATTCAATGTATAGAATGTGAAGGATGTGTGTTTGTACTTATTCTCATAGTCATAATGTACACTGAAGATGGTATTTAATTTAATTGTGCAAGGTGCAATGACAATGAAGTAAACTAAACTAAACTAAACAATCATTTCTCTTCAAGAAATGTGCATGGGGGGGGGCACATTCTTTGACTCAGATTGGATCCTGGGACATTATCCTGGGACATTTATATTTGCCTTCATTTACGAGAGTAGATTTACCTGTCACCTTCTGCAATGTAGACAGCTTTATATTTTCCACTTATGTCAGGATGAGCTAAATCATACCGTGCATTTAGTGTGAAATGGTTGCCTTCATATTTGTAGGTAGATACACCTAGAAAGGAAAGATTTCATATGGTGAAATCGCATTTCAAAATTTGGGGTGATATATGCACTGACTTTTGCAGTGTCCTTGAGAAAATAATATAAGTTTTCGCAGGTACTTACGTGTATGGCATTCGGCTTTGTTCGGGTATTTTCCCACATCATTGTAGTTGTGCTTTAAAAGCACAACTACAATGACGTGGGAAAATACCGGAACAAAGCCGAATGCCATACATACATACATACATACATACATACATACATACATAGTATTCAGTTTTGTTTGGGTATTTTCCCACGTCATTATAGTTGTGCTTTTAAAGTTGTAGCAACGTTTTGGCAGAATCTCATCTGCCATCATCAGGCTTCTGTATTGTGTTCGTCTGTGAGTCAGACTTTCACAGCCGTTTCTGTTTTAAATTTGGGGCTAGCCTACGCTGTGCCAGAATGCTTTTTTCTTCATCCTAATTGGTTGGGAGTCTTGGTCTATGTTTATTGGTCTTGGAGTTTGCTGTGTTCTGCTTGACTGGTGTTTCTAATATCTTCTGTCTGGGGGAGTCTGTTTGTGCCCAGGTGTTTGCCTGGGTTGTGGTGTGGAGATTTTTTTCATTTGTGAGTGCAGGCTTCCAAATAATTGACAGTCTGGTGGAAAGCGTGAATAGAAGAGATGACTCCACCAGACTGTCAGTTATCTGGAAACCTGCACTCACAAACAAAAAAATCTCCACACCACAAGCCAGGCAAACACCTGGGCACAAACAGACCCCCCTGATACCTCCAGCTCAAACACATCCCAACCAGGCACGCAGATGAAACCTAGCTTCCTAATAAATGATAGCCGTCCATTTACTAAGAGCCAAGCCGCACTAAAGGCCTCCAATACAGGAACACAATGTTGCCAGCTAATCAAGACAAAAAAAGCCACAAAACTGACAGAAGATATTAGAAACACCAATCAAACAAAACACAGCAAACTCCAAGACCAATCAACACAGTCCAAGACTCCCAACCAATCAGGATGAAGAAAAAACCATTCTGGCACAGCAGTAGGCTAGCTCCAAATTTAAAACAGAAACGGCTGTGAAAATGTGACTCACAGACGAACACAATACAGAAGCCTGATGATGGCAGATGAGATTCTGCCAAAATGTTGCTACAACTTTAAAAGCACAACTATAATGACGTGGGAAAATACCCAAACAAAGCTAAATAGCATACATGTAAGTACCCGTGAAAACTTATGAATGAATGAATGAATATATATGTATATATATGTATATATTAACCATTACCTTTAATTAATGGACCATTTCTTATTTCTAATTCTTTGGTTCTAAAGTAGCTGTTATAACACTCATACAACAAAACTAGTGTCATGAATGCAGGATTAATCATTACTTCCCTGGTCTAATCTCTTTTCACCCATATATAAAGTCCAGATGGGTTTCAAACTTCCACCCCTCTACCTTATCTTACCTACATAACATTTTAAAGTAGGAGAAGTTCCTTCAATTCACTTATCTTAAATTCCAATAAATCATATCTAATTCAAAGATAAAATAATATAGATTATAACACGGATATACTTACCATCTAAGTTGTATTCCAGGAACTGCAGCGGTGAATTTGCAGTAAAGTCAATGGAATGTTCAAAGGCTTCCTGGGTGTTCTTCAGATCTGTTTTCCAGGTAGCACTGTACAATGGGGAATTGACCTTGAAAGAACTAGACAAAGCTCCAAATTTGGGGAAGTAAATTCCAGCAGGTAAAGTAAATGTGAAAGCTGGTATTTCAATCTGCTGTTGAGGGATTGTAATTGTAGGCAAATCAAAATCAGCTATCTTGTTGGTTGCTGTATTCAGATCCACATTTATGTTGCCAAGAGAAAATGTCTTCGGAAGAGTAAATGGGGGTATTGTTACAACGTTCTTGGGAACAGTCAACTCAAAGTATGGAGTTTGATTTTGTTTCAGATTATTGTATTTGGTTATTATATTAAATTGGGGAAACTGTATTTTTGGTAGCAGAGGAAGGTTGATGTCAAATGATTTACTATTCAACTTTTCAGGGATTTTGAACTCACGCAGAGCAGTGGTGTCAGGACCTTTTGCTTGAATTTCAGGAATCATGATTGCAAATCCATCAGCCAGTTGATTGACATTTATAGGGAAGAAATACCCATCTTGATTTTTTGTGTATACTATTTTTGTAGATGCATTTAGGTATTGCTTCTCTTCTGGACTAGTGGTCAGATCTAATTTTAAGATGTGCCATAAACTCCTTTCATAAACTGGCAATATAAACTCTTTGAGGAAATTGATGTGTCCTCCCAAAGATGCTGACAAGTCAACTTGAGCTTCTACATTATCATTTGCTAACTCCAAGTTATGTCCAAGCAAAAAATTAAGGATTTCGCCTTCACTCTTCCAGCTAATTTTTTGATTTCCATTATTAACAGTCAGTGAAAATGCTTGATTAATAGAAGTCTCATCAAGGAGATTATTTGGTTGGGCAACTTGTATCTGAAGACCTGCTGACATAATACCAGAAGCTAGTTCCAGAGTTACTTTGCAGATCTGATTTCCTCTAGTTCTAAATAATGGGAAATAATTTAGATAGTTTTCTCCACTATGGTCCCATAAAGCATAAACACGATTGGTAGATGCTTCAATGGCAACATTTTCTTTTGCATCAAAATTCCAGAAGTCCCCAGAATTAGAACTGGTCTCAAGCTTCATACCTGATCGAATACCTTTAGAATTTAAATAAGTATTTGCTTCATGAACCAACTTCCCAGAAAATGATTTTCCGTCATAAAATTCACCATTGATAAAACCAGTGGTTTCTGTATCAGCTGATATATAAGATATAATACTTTCTAGCTTAGCCTGGTGGACAGCTGCTCCTTCAGCATTGACATAATTATTATTAATATCATATTTTAAATTAATTTTTGAAGATATTATTGGCGTTGTTTTGGCATTTCCTCTAAGCTCCTGTCCATAATTTACTTTCAAGCCTGGTATAGTCATCTTTGCTGTGGTTACAACTAAAGCTTCTATGTTTTTCTTTGTGAAACTGATAGTGCTGTCATGATTTCCTTCTATAAATTCGTTTTTCAGGGATAATGCAGTTGCTAGTTTCAGACCTCTCTTCCTTGTGATGCTTGTTGTTCCAACCAACTGATATTGTAGGGCATCAATCACAGAAGTGGAGGAGGAACTCAATCGGGCAATAAGATCCGATTGGTTAAAAAAGCCAGCATTTGTATTCAGGGTAATCACGCTAGATTTAAATGAGAAATCATAGGTAATATTTCCAAAGGCTGGAAGATAGATCCGGTTTGGCAGTGGGCTTACTCGATAGTTGGGAAGCTTCAGTGTTTTCAGGCCTTGGGGAATATGAAGAACTGGTAGCTCCAGTGATGGAAGAACTACGGTATATGATGGCATTGAAAATCCAACAAATGGAACAGTGAAACTTGGGGTGTTCATTTCCTTTGGAAGCACGTAGCCAAAGGTTGGGAGCTCTGCTGTAAAGGGAGAGACTTCGATATTTACCACAGGAATGGTGTAGCTCGGAATCTTGAAGATTTGCGGACTTTGGTTTACTGAAGTATCCACTTTGTATTTATCAAATTTGACCTTGGCTTGGTTGTAGGATTCTGTCAGAAATGCTAAAGTATGGTCTCTATTTCTTTCAAAAAGTTTGTTGAAGTTCACTATGTAATAATTGAGTGTTTTGTGCACTCCATCTAAAGGAATTGGAAATGAGTGTACATCTTTGTTTTTCTGGTACTGAAGTTTTACATTTAAATCAAATGATTGTTTTGGAGTTTTCAATAACCCTTTCAGCCCTGTTTCTTCCCACAGAGAGTATTCTTGCACTCGGGGTGTCTTGATACCAATGTAGGGAACAGATTGTTCAGGAAATGAAATAGGAATATTTAGGAATTCCAAGTTAGCATCACCATTCATGGATATAATAGCTTCAGTACTATCTTCATTATTACCAGCAGATAATCTATGAGTGTATCTATATTGGTTAAATCTTCCCTCAGCTACCCAGCTAACTTGCTGAGTGGAAGGACTGAGCACTAAGCCGTAGTTATTTACAGACTCTATTTTTCCAACTACTTTGAATGGGAAGCTAACTTTTACATTCATATTGTTATTAGTTGATGCTTTAATTTCAAATGGTTGTATTGAAAAAGACATATCATTATTTATTGCTCCGGAGATGCGTCCAGTCATCTTAGCGTTGTGTGTACCAGATAGTTCCATTTTCAGCTGTACGAGGTTCCCTGTGCCTTGAACATTTAAAACACTCTGTCCAAGTTGTGGAGACTCAATTGTAGATTCCACCTGAAGCCTTGAAGAACTTGGCAAGTTGTATTCATATACCACTCTTTGGTTGACTCTTAGGTACTTAGCATTTATCTTGTTTTCTGCTACAAATGCAGCTATGGATCTCTCTATGGTGAAACTGACTTTTGATTCGTGGGTTCCTTCATCAGAGTAATCATGAGCAGTCCATTTCCAGTCCCCTTTACCAGTGGAAGTAACTGATACATGTCCAGCTTCCAATACTGTTTTTATTTCATTGCTTAATTCAGCTTGGCTAGTGAACTGGGCCTTTGCAATGTTGAGCCTATGTGTATAAAGGGTCTTGCTGTCCATGGAAATAATCTTGTTCAAGTTGACTGTTACTTTGTTATACAGTTCTATAGCATTACGTGTAGTCAAGAAGCTGGCTGTCGTTTCAGCGTTTCCTTGAACAGATGTTGTCAAAAATATGACTTCACTTCCATGATCGGCTTTAAGGTACAGGTGGGTGAACTTCAGGTTTTCTTTTAGGATTAACTTTTTCATCTCAGGCGCCAAAAGGTGAGTATTTGCAGTGATGGTGAAAGCAAGGTAGTCTATTTTGGATACTGCTATAGCCGAAAGAGAGGCTACAAATTCTGGGCTGTGGGCCTGAGCTGTTACATTTTGAAAACCAGCATTAGTAGTTAGCGTGAAGAAGGGAGAAGCAATTCTGCAAGTACCAGACAGCTTTCCAAATGTAGGGACAATTACAGTATATGGGATACGCGGCAACTGGAATTCCGGAATCTTTATATCTGGAAATTGAAATTCATCCAAGTTCAGCTTTGGAATCAATAATTCAGGTATTTGTAACTGGGGCAAATTCATTTCAGGTAAAGAAAAGTCTGAAAAATAAAGATCCTTGATTTTCATTTCTTGAAAGTATGTATCAGTTGCTGGCAGCTGAAAGTCACTTGTCATTAATTGATCTATTATCCTCACAATATTTAGTTTTATTTCATTAAAATCAATTGTATAGGAGGGAACTACAATAATGTTTAGAATGATAAATTTAGGAGTAGTAAATCTAGCTGGGATTCTGATTTCATTTAATTTCTTGAAATTTATCTTATAAGAAGGCACATGAAGGTCTGTTAGTGGAATAATAAAATCTGGAGTTTGAAATGTTGCATCCTTTAAGGCTCGGAGACTAACTTCAAAAGCTGGTATGTTGATTATGCCTAGCCTGATTGTAGGAAAGATAAAACCAGTTTCAACAAATTGGTTCAGATGGTAAGCCATATTTTTTACATTGTATCTCTCTGCTAAAACACTAATCTTCTTTGAGGTAATGTCCCATTTGTCAACTAGATAGGAGACTATGGTCCTGTATAGCTGGCTTGCTTTCTGAAGGTATCTTTGACATTCTGTTGGAATGTCCATTTGGTAGATTCTTTTGCGTGCATCTTCCAGGAAATCAAAGATCTTACTTTTCAATTCCTCTAGCGCTGTAGAGCTTAGAAGATCATTGAACCAGTTAACTGCTGCAGCAAGTCTACTATCTTTCAATTTCTCAAGGTATTGAAAAGCCACAGCATAGACGTCTTTGATATATTGTTTTGCAGCTTCCATTTTTTGTGGCAGCTCCAAAGCTTTAATTTCATCATTGATTTTTTGAGTGGTCTGCCGTATTTTATTGTTTATTTCATCTACACATTTGTTGTAATCAAAGGACTTCAGCTTCTTTATCGCAGAATCAAGGAAGTCATTGATGCCATCCACTAGCTTTTTATAATCAAATGTTTGGAGCTTCTTAATGGCATCATCGATATACTTCAAAATTTGATTGAAGAATGGTTTTATGTCAATTTTTTTCAATGTGATGGTTAACCGCTGAACTGTTTCTGAGATTTTCTGTTGTTTATATAATTCTGTCAGCTTATCCATTAGAACTTTGATCTGCTTGTCAATATTATACTTTTCACTAAGTTTATGCATGTGGACTCTGAATGCATTGATCTTCTCAGATATTTCATAATCTTCCATTAAATTTAGAAGGATGTCTTTGATTTGTATAAGGAATTGGTCTATTTTTTCAAATGGAAATTTTACTTTTAACTTTTCGATAAGCATTTCAACATCAATTGTCTTTATCTGCTGCTTCAAAGTTTCTGCAATACGTTGGGCATCGAAATTCTGAATCTGACTCTTCAGTTGATCAAGTTTTTCCTGTATCTGAGCTCTGATTTTGTATGTGGCATCTACATTTTGAACCCAAGCAGCAGCGTTGCTTCCTATCTGGCTAGGGTCATACTGAGAAATAAAAGACTGGAGTTGCTGAATTGTGTTGATCATTGTCACACTGATTTCATATTGCTTATCTAGAACTTTTATTTTTTCAACAATTTTCTCAATAAGTTGCATGATAGCTGGTCTTAAGTCATAATTCTCCTTCACATACTTTTCAGTTTCAGTCAGAAATACTTGCAACTGAGTCAAAACATTTAGCAGATTAGCTTTAGCATTTTCCAATGTGTTTTGAAGGTCATCAATTGTTATGCTATAATCTTTTGTGAAGGCATCCAGATTTTCTTTCAGTTTTTTCACTTTATTTTCCAAATCGAAAGAGTTCACATAATCATTCACTTGCTGGGGAAACTTATCTAATGCTGTTTTGTATTTTGTCATAAGCTGATCTATATCTATGCTCTTTAGATGCTTCTGAATGGACTTCATTGCAGTTAAGATGGAATGTCTGAATTGCTCATAATATGCTGGAAGTCTTTCCAAGAAAGGTAGATTGATGACATGCACATCTGCATTTTTATCATATCTGAGAGAAAGAGAGAGGCCAAATTCTTGAGGCTTGGCTATATTTTCTCTTAAACCCAGGGTATCAATTAGATTAAGTCTTTGATTATTTGTGAATGGTACCTTCATAGGAAAGTCTAGTACAGAAAGATCAGCTAAAGTTTGTCCAGTCAACTCCACACCGATATTTTCAGCGTTGTTAAACACATTAATGTCTTGGGTGTATACATGGTTATTCAGCTGACTCTTTGTTTTCCAAGCACTGCTTTGTTCAGATGGAGTTAAAACAACAGTGACTTTGCTATCTAATCCAGTATTATATCTTTCCCCAGAATTGATGTTGTGGTTGGTTGATCCCTGGTAATCGTGGGAAAAGACAAACGCAAGAGGTTCTGCTTTTAGCAGGAATTTGCTGTACAATCGACCAGACTGTTCTCCCAAAAGTGCAAAGTGTCCATCTCCATTAGTATGCATATCCAAGGTGACAGTAAAGGGGGCAGCCACAGACCGTATTTCATTAGAAAAGGTTAAGTATTTGGAATCACAGTTTGTGTTGACATTGATTGTAGAAGAGAGTCCTGCAACGTTTAAGTTAACTTTATGGGTTAGGACTGTACCTTGAATGCTTGCAGCTGTGTCTGTCTTCATATGGGCAGTCAGATCTCCATAAGTAAAAATATAGGTATGCTTTATCTCATTGCCTCTATAAGCACCTTTAACGTTACCATCCAGGTTTATCTTGAAGAGCTCAAGCTGCAAGCGGGCTTTGTTGTTTACATTGGCACTGCTGTATTTCAAATCATTGTTCAAATTGGCTGTGAGGGAAGAGGGCTGTAGTTGCAGGTCCACATGATGTTTGTGGGATATGTCTGGGTTAATAGTGTGGTCCAGATTTGAAACATAAGTCAAGGACAACCCTACAGTGTTCAGCTCATGGGTGTGTTCAAACTTCGTTTCTTTGTATGATCCTGTCAAACTATTTGAAAATCGGAGCTCTCCATTATTTACTCTGAAGTTCAGAATATTTTTGCTGTCCACATCCAAAATGCTCCCTTGATACGTGCTCAACAGTGCTATTTCTGTGAGGGCTAGTTTCCCATCCAAGCTGAATCTTGCATTGTGTATCCCCAATCGTCCATTGGTATCAATCTTCACAGAAGCACCAGAAGAGCCAATTCGTGCATTCATTTCATTCTGAAAGACCAGTAAGAGAAGCTGCAATTTTGTTGTTGCACTGGTCACCAATCCATCCTGCTTAATACTTAGAGCAGACTTATGTTCTGCTTTGTTTCTTTCACTTTCCAATGAGAAGTCACTGATGAGTTCAAGGCCTTGATTATTAACAGAGCCTGATACCAGGGCGTAATATACATTTTCAAAGTAAGTGACCTTTAAATCGGAATGAAGGATAGCCTGTTGCTTGTCTAAAGTTAAATCAAACTTATTGATTGTTGCAAAGTTTGGATAGGTGCCAGTTGCCTGTGATGACAGTTTCAGCTGGCTGTTTTGATACTTTAAGGAAACCTCGTTAGTCAGAACGTAATTCTGTAGCTTTGTGGTAGAGGATAGCGTCCATGCATCCGCAGTAATTTTTTGAACCATCTGGTTAGTAGCCCCGAACAAGGAAGAATCAAATTTCAGGGTTGAATCCCATGCCAAGTGGCGATTATTCCAATCAGAGGTGATAGTTTGTAGGTATGTGGTTTTGGCAAAGAGTGTTGCAACCTTCAATTGCCCTTCTAGATTGGTAGCAGAAATATGTGAATGGTCATTGTCAATACAATCCTGATTGACAGAGAAGGAAAATATAACTCCGACAGGGCTGGAAGCCTCCAACGTCATGGTATTTTTGGTGGTGGGAACAGGTTCATATTGGTTGGCCTTGCTGAATTTAAAATTGGAATTGAGAAGGCTGTGATGAAGTGAGTTTTCATAATCATAGGCAAGTCTCTTTCCGTCATAACTTGCTTCTCCCCCACCTGAAATAAAATGGGGGAAAAAACAACATTAGTAACTTAAAGATGCTAAGTAACTTGAGCTATTGTGATTTTTAAATGATTGTTCTCCTCATTCATCATCCATGAATTCTGTAATCCAGATATTTAAAATGCTTGCATACTTAAAAGTAAGCTGGGTTGTATTTCATGGGATCTTGCTCTGAGTAAATGTGCGCAGGGACCTACTTCAATAGGGCTAATTTTTTTTTCCTTTGACCTGTAGTGTCAAAGGAGATGCCGTTTATTTGGCAACATTTTCAGAAGTGGATTCAAATTGTCCTCTTTCTAAGGCTCAGAAGTAATGACTGACCAAACATTACTCAGTTGCCCTTTGTCTCTTAAGCCAGGATTAGAACTTGGGCTTTCCTGCTCCAAGTCCAGCACCTTAACCATTAGACCCAAACTGGCTTGCTGAGCAGGATTTATAACAGATTATACTTATAGTAGATTATTTGAGCATTATTCTTTTTTTAAAAGGCATGCTTTTTAAAAGGATTGCTTAGAAGTTTCACTGAAAACTTAATAATAATGTTAATTTAATTCAATGTATGAGCCCAGTTATAATTTGTTTGACATGGTTGCTAGCTGTAGCAAATTACAGATCTACAGCATTTTCTTTCTCGCAAAATACAACATTTTTAAACCTGGTGTTCATATCTTAAGGTAGAAATAATTTTGCATGACCTCTTTTATATATTCATAAACTATATAGGAGCAAGTAAGCTATTGCAACATAGGGCTGGGCACTGGAAATACAAATTCAATCAATGTTATATAATAAATAATGAGGTAGGTTTGAATTTTGAACCTCCAAGTTTAATGACGTTCTTGCCTCACTATCAAATTCAAGTAGTATTTGAAACGAGAGGCAGGCAGTCTGTGGCCTGAAAGATGTTGCTAAAAACAGCTTTCATAATCCAGCCACAAGCTGGCGGTGAGAAGAAATGCAGAAATTATATGTGAACTTTAGTTGAATAACATTCTGGATAACTGTTCCATTCTCCTGCATGGACTAAATGGCAGCTATAGATAAATATTAGCCAGGAAGCATCCTAGTTCCAGCATAGATACAAGCAGGAGAACACAAACTTTCATTTTCAACCAACTGCAGTTTATCTAAATTGGCCAAGATTTGAAGTCATTTTCAAATCTTGATTTATGATCCTGGTTTGCTTTATTAAACCACTGGTTTAAAAACTAATATGGATTTAAGCACATGGTAAGAAAAGCATCATTAGCAAGAAATGAGGTGGAAAGATCTGATTGACTCCTTGCTGTTGTATCAGAACAACTAAATGGAAGCAAATGGTTTTTATTGTAACATGAACTTGCTTCCATTTAGTTGTATTCGATTACTACTGCCAAATTCTTATGAGAAGTTTTATATCAGAATAAAATATTTTATTCTTTATACTGTTTTCATCTTCCCTTAAAACATGAACAGAATCCACCATGGACTGAGAATCAGCGTCTCCACTAGGTAATTGACAGTCAAGCTAAAGCTACGTTAATCAAATAACAATAGTAAACAGGGGAAAACCTTTTACTCAAACTTCCTCAATCCACCTATCAAAGGATAAAGTGTGTAAACACAAATAGAGTTAATTAAATTATATCTCCCAGTAGAACTACATGTTCCCAAGAATAAACATCATAAATAACACACACACACTCACTCACACACACACATCCCTCAAGTATCACACTAGAATCAGCACATAGATACTTCTACACCCATCCTCTATAAAACAGTGTCGCTGTACCCCATTTCTCCGCAGCTGCCTCTAAAGGTAAAATCTTTGCTTTTAGGAATAATATTTCTTCTTTCCTTACAGCTGTCGGGATCTCATTTTTATTTATTCTTGAACAAGCCTGGCTCCAGTTGGAACCTCAAATTATTCTTCTGACGTTCTCAATCATTGTGCCCTCTAGAACTTAAAATACAACAAGGGCACCACTACAAGGAAGACTACCCAATGCTAGGTGATCTTGGGCAGACACAAGATCTCAAAGCCTCCATCTCTCTTGTATGATAGTAACTTCTGATTAAGAACCTTGCTCCAAAATTAGACACAAGATTGTGCAATACTTTATAATAAGATTATTGTACAGTTTTTAAAGTGTCACACACTTAATGTGCTTTTTATTTTATTCAGTGTTTATGCAAATATGCCAATCAGGCTGCTGGAATTCTCTGCATGAGCAGTCATGTTGAGTTTATTTTCAGAAACCAATAATCAAATAGTGAGAATTATTATACTTGGGGAGAGACTCATTAAATTACATTGTGTAATCTTAAAACATTAAAACCATTCCTATTGATTGGTTCATATTGTGCTCAGAGCAAAGAGTTTGTGACTTTTGAAAACATAGGAAATGCAGGAAAACATAACAGATGCTTGTCCCAAAGGCGCTTTTTCAGGAGGCAACTGGACTTTCTTCTTTTTACTTTTGAAGATATTTCGCTTCTCATCTAAGAAGCTCTGACAGGATAGTGGGGAATGGAAGGATTTGGAATGAACACCCTTTGAATGAAGTGGGAGTAGTAACGGATTTACAGATGGGGGAGGAGAATTGCAGACTACAGGAACCATTTGGTGAGGACACAGATAAACCTCTAAGTGCTTCCACGGTCCTCTAAAAGGATGCAAATTACCAGCTGCCTGCAAGGAATATAAATCCTTCCATTCCCCACCATTCAGTCAGAGCTGAAGAAGCTTCTTGGATGAGAAGCGAAATGTCTTCAAAAGAACAAACAAGAAAGTCCAGTTGCCTCCTGAAAAAGCACCTTTGGGACAACCATGACCTGGATGACTGAGAATCTCTACGTACTTATAACAGATGCTTAATTAATCTGCTTTTATAACACCAATTGACGCTTACCTTGTATATTATATGAAAGTAAGTCCAAAACAGAATCAGCTTTTATAAAGTATCTTGTTCTCAGACTGTACGTATCTTTTGTGGTGTTAGCTAAAGAATAGGAGCCGGACCAATTGTAGTAATTGTTGTACAAGTTGGAAGTGATCTCAAAAGTGCCCAACAAAGGTACCCGAAGTTTGAATTCGCCAGGGACGGTGAATTGCGGAATTTTATACATCTGCGATGGGATATTTAATCCCAGTGATTCCACCACCAGTGCTGGTGTTGTTAGAGTCTTGAGTATGTTTATGTTCTCTGATGATTGTCTGCCAAATGGCACCGGGATAGTAATGAAAGTACTTTCTTTATTCCAAACGTATTTAATCTTGCCATCACTGAAACACAGAATTACCCACTGTCAGTTTAAAAATGAACTATTCCTCTTCAAAATATGTCAATTTTAATAGACAGCAGACAAAAGCAATAACTACAAAGCATTGTTAATAATCTTGCTTGAAAAAATCCTAATGAAGTAATCTCTTGAAGAGAACACTTCTGAAGAAGTGGTTAACTATTGCTTTTACTTACTATCACCTCCCTACCATCCATCCATCCATCCATCTGTCTGTCTGTCTGTCTGTCTGTCTCAACTTCAGTGCTTTCCCGATATGTGAGCTTCAACCTCAAAAATGTCTACATAGGCTGAAGGATTGAAGAAGTTGAAATCCATACTTCTGATTGCATTCAGGTAGGGGAAGGCTAACTTGGAAATTCCCATGGGGTTTGCCAGCACCAGACAAAACAAACAAAGATATTTTGCTTTACCTTTTAAAGAAAAGCTCTTCAGGAATGGTGATTACATCTACGATTTGAAAGTCAAGTTCTTGAAGTTTACTTAATTTGTCCTGTAAGTTCTGGGCATATGGAATATTTTTGGATGTCTTTTGAAGCCAGTTATTGGTTGCCTGAAAAATCATAGTAAATTATCACAATGCGAGCATCTTACATTTAAGAACAATTCAAACAGTTCAAACCAGGGATAACATGCTAAAAACAGGGAGGATATGGTCTCGGGTGACATTATCCAGCTGTGTGCAAACTGATGCACACCACTTTTTCTTTCAGCACTGCTGAAATATTAGAGAAGAACCTACATTAGATTCTCTTGTCCCAGGTACTGCAACAACTCAAGTTACAATTTGCATGGAGAGGAAGCCACTGCATCATCTCTGGGGTCCGGGGTACTCCGGGGTCCCTGGCTTCCTGATCCCTGATATTTCCATTGTCAAAATTGTGCTTGGTTACAACTGGAACTTGGCCTTCCTTGGGAGATACTGAAACCTCCTACAGCTAGAACGTTTAAATAATCTGAAATTATCAACTGTAGCAGATACTTTGACAAGTGGCAACTATGACAGACAATCTACTTACCAGAATAAAATGTAAAAGGATGTGCCGGATTGTCATGTCAGTATTAGCTACTTTGTGATCCAAGAGTCCATTTGCCTTTTTCTGCAGAGCCTTTGAATAACCTTTCAGGTCTCCAGGCAGATTGGCAGATATTCTCTTCAAAGCTGTGCTAGTGCCCGAGTTCCACTGAATCTCCATTTTTTCTGTGTCTGAAAGCCAGAACCAATGACCCCATATTATTTCCTAGAGATCCTGGATTATGAAATTGAAAAGAAAACCCTACCAGTTTCCATACAGATAATTACTCCGATGAGGTGAGGTAGAGCTTATATGTTGAACCATGATTTCACCTTTTTCATGCAAAGGTCTGTTTCCAAATAAAGGACATACTCAACCCCACGACACACACACACATTTGTGAAGTGTTCCATATTTTGGAGGTATGAAGTGTAGACTACCTCCACAATGGCATACCGCAGGCAAGTTCTGTCTTAACAGAACAGTAAAAAGTCTATATCCAAGGCAACCAAACTGCATATTGCATCACACATGGTCAAAACCACTCAACTCCTGGGCTAGAATTGTGTGATATACATATTCTGGTTTAATGACAAATTATACCCTTCAGGCCTGAATGCCCTGGTTCTCTCTATAGGAGAGGTTAAAATATACGATGAAAAGTTGCAGGAACTGGGCATGGCTAGTCTAGTGAAGAGAAGGACCAGGGAAGACATGATAACAGTGTTCCAATATTTGAGGGGCTGCCACAAAGGGGAAAGGATCAAGCTATTTTCCAAAGCACCCAAAGGCCAGACAAGGAATAATGGATGGACGCTGATCAAGGAGAGATTCAACCTAGAAGTAAGGAGAAATTTTCTGACAGTCAGAACCATCAACCAATGGAACAGCTTGCCTTCAGAAGTTGTGGAAACTTCATCATTGGAGGCTTTCAAGAAGAGATTGGACTGTCATCTGTCAGAAATGGTGTAGGGTCTCCTGCTTAGGCAGGGGGTAGGACTAGATGATCTATAAGATCCCTTCCAACTCTGAAAATCTGTTAATGTATGTCACTACAAAGATTTGAGCTCCAGTCGGCAGCCCCGTGGACAAAACTGTGGTGTGATTGGAGAAGTGTTGTCCTACATACACAGAATCAAAAGGCTGGGTTTTTGTTATTGTTGTTTGTTGATGAAAAAAATTCATTTCGAGAAAGAAGCCTACCGTATCTTAAGGTAATCCTATCTGAAACCGATGAGCCGTATGAGGTAGCTGAGGCATCCATCTGGAATATCACTGCATTACTTGACCGATGGAGGGATATATCTGTTTTAGCTTGAGTCTGCAGGCGGGGAATAGAGATTGCCGCTTCCAAGGATGATTCCCTCCCAGCAGCAGAGCTGGTAGAAACAAATCATAAAAAAAGGAATACAGGCATTATATATATATGGTATTCAGCTTTGTTCCATATTTTCCCATGTCATTATAGTTGTGCTTTTAAAGTTGTAGCGAGGT
>NW_020769312.1:42188953-42209323 GCF_900518735.1 Pseudonaja textilis
TGTATGTATGTATGTATGACATTCAGCTTTGTTCGGGTATTTTCCCACGTCATTGTAGTTGTGCTTTTAAAGTTGTAGCAACGTTTCGGCAGAATCTCATCTGCCATCATCAGGCTTTTGTATTCTTCTTCCCAGAACAAAGCTGAATGCCATACATGTAAGTATGCACAAAAACTTAAGAAAACAAATATATATATTGTATATACTGCATGTATGTATGTACTGTATGTATATACATGCATGTCTTTATATATCTATATCTATCTCACTTTCTCTCTCTCTCCCTATATATATATAGAATTTATATAGCTGTCCATTTACTTTCAGGGACTCTAGGTAACTTACAAACAATAAAAAACCTATATAAAAAGAGGAGAAACAATAACATTCACCTTCCTCCTGCCGCCGGCAACAACAGGCAAATATTTATGTCAGCACTATGTCAGCTTTAATTTCAAAATGGTTGAGGAAGTGGGTGATGAACATATCCACTGCAATCTCAGATATTCCACAGTTTACTGATGTAAATGATTAACAGCTCTGTCAGGGTATACGCTACAGCAATCATTATACTAGGTCTGTGATGGTGAACCTATGGCACGTGTGCTGGAAGTGGCATGCAGAGCCACGTCTCCTGGCAAGCAAGAGGTCACCCGGAAGAGCCCCACTGCGCATGCGTGCGTGCCTCCACCAACCAACTGATTGTTGGGTGTCTGTCATGCATGCACGGGGGGAGAGGTGCGTGTGGGAGATGTGTGCACATGCGCAGAGGCGTGCGGTGTGGGGGCTTCATGCATGCATGTGCAGGGGTGGGGGAGTCATGCACGCATTGCATCATGGGTGCAGGCACATGAGCACACACACACTCACACGCGCATGTACTTTTGGCATGCAATGTTAAAAAAGGTTAGCCATCACTGTACTAGGTTTTAAATCAGGGGTAGTCAACCTTTTTATACCTACTGCCCACTTTTGTATCTCTGTTAGTATTAAAAAAAATTTAATCACCCACCGGTTCCACAGTAATGGTGATTTATAAAGTAGGGGACAAAACCCCTACCGCCCACCATGAAAGCTGGAACGCCCACTAGTGGGCGGTAGGGACCAGGTTGACTACCACTGTTTTAAACAATGCGATTGTATGTTAAAAGCTAATGTCAGAGTACAAAACTGGAGAACAGGATTAATGTGTAGGAGTCTCAGACCTTTCCATACCAAAATCAACAGAGAGTATGTTTTCTGCATCCTAGAATTATTCTGGAAATGGCAATGCTAGCAGTACATTAGAAAAAGTATTCAGACAACAGTGCAAATTATCTTCGCAGAAGCAAAATTATAACACCACCATCATACAGTCTGACTGGACACTTTCATATGAGCCATTTATGCTAGTTTGACACAAGCAAAATAATGCTATATATATATTTCGTGTTGGTGTCTCTTCAACAATAAAATCATCCCCCCTCCCCAGTTTGACCACAGAGCAGTTCAATTAACACTTTTTACCTATTCGCTATACTCTACTTCCCCTGTCTGAGCTTCTCGGTAGCTTCCATAAGCAACTTCCATGATAAACCCTACTTTAAGCCTTCTACAGAATTCAATTTCAAGCCATTCTCACAATCCTTGTAAAAAAAAAAAGTGTCCCTATTTGTTTTTCAGTCCTTATATAAATAGCAAGCTCTCATTTGCATAATCCTTCCTTCCTCTGGCCTCAACCTTTTTTCTCTGCTACTCACTGCTTTTTTCTGTTATCTGCAAACATGGCTGCAGCTGCTGGGGGAAAACTCCTTGCTATAAAAACTACCAGTTCATATGATATCATCATAGTTTTCAGTGGGAATTTATATGCACCTAATCCCCCATTGTTGGTCAGTTTTAGCCTCTTCATGTAATTCTTTCAAAATGATCAGAAAAATGAAGAAGAAAAGTATTGGAAAGAAATATTGGAAAGAAGTTATTTTTCCCTTTTCTATGTGGAATGTGGGTGATACAGGATTTTTGTTGCCTTAGTTTGGGAGATAGCACACTGATCAATGATACTGGCATTTTCTTATGAGTCAATTGGAGGAAGCACTGCCTAGTCACACAAGTTAAGACAACTGTACAACTTCACTTGAAATTTATTGGAGAGTATGCCAGGTGAAATTGCCCATAGAGATTCTTCCCCCACCATTGTCAGCAGTCAACAGGATCTTTACAATATGAGTTAAGAAATCAAAGCTTATTTGCATGCTATCAGTCTATAAGAATTAAGGAGGGGAAAATTATCATTACCTTAGGCTTCCCGTGATTGTAATTTCAGGACTTTTCTTGTTGAGTATGTCTAATATAAAGGCATATGCTTTCTTTTCTTGATTGGAGGAATCGGTAATTCTAAGATTGGTGCCAAAATCGATGTTGAAACCGGGGGCCTGGAAGTCACTGGTAAAAACTTTTTTGCCTCGATTGAATGTAAATATGATTTTGGCTTCACTTTCTTTTACACCTGAAACATACAATGATAATTGATTATTACAAATGTGGTCCATTAAAATAAATGGTCAACATCAATGCAGTTCAAAATGTCTTTCAGTTCAAATATTAAATTGTTAAAATCTTGGTTTGGAAAGATTTCCCTTGGCATATCATTGTTGGTAGATGTTGGATTTGTGTTGATTTCATTAAAATTGCTAAAAATTTCCTGCATCCTGATCTTCCAAGATCTATTGGCAGGAAACTAGTGATTTTGTACTAACTTTTGTCAGAAAATAGATTTATTATTAAGCAAATCTTTGAAAGATGTTCCATTACTGTACAACAAATTGCATAGCTTCTTACCTTTAGCTTGAGCAATGAATTTTAAAGTGTCTACCAAGTCCTTGCCCTCTTTGTTTAGTTCATAATTAGCACTTGCAATGTACTCCTTTACTTTTCCTGTTGGTTGTAGTTCAACATCAAACCTCAATAGGTTAAAGTGAGAAGACAATATCAGATCATTGTAAATTGTGAATAATTAAACGGAATAACAGCCAAAATAGAAAATAATTACCATTACCCTTATAACCCATAGGTTGGGAACCTCTGATCTAATAGACCTCATGTGAAAGCTATTATAACTTTGAATATTTAACAATCTTAAGTTCACTTTGATCTCTCAATAATTAGGGTATGTGGTATATTCCTATTTCCCTCTTTACCTTCTCCTTTTCAGCACTGTATTTGTTGCCATTCTAATGATATATTCTCAACTTCACACACATATGGTTTTGCATGGGGAACGTACACACAGAATGATTAAAGGCAAAGTTCTACAATGCTGACACTTTTGGGATAAGGAAATACAGCATCAATTGCTATGAATTATCCACAAATTATCACATGAAAACAACTCTAAGGATGTTAAAAAATATAAAGATACAGAATAGAATATAAAATATTGGGTATCAGGATAGTTTGTCCTGAGTTTATATCATGGAAATGTAAAAAAAAAAAATTAAGATGGACAAATAATTCAACTTCTTGGAGAATTCATTACATTCAATAGATTCCTGGCTTCCAGGATGATGAAGAGGCGGTTAATTTTTGGAGCCAGTAAAATAATACACTCGTGCAATGAAAGTAGAACATCCCAGAGAGAATCATTTCCTGTTAGTCCCAGGAGGAAAACAAGGCAAGCAAAACAGACCATTATCTGAATGTATGCATGTGTTATACACCAAATGCAGAGTTTGCATTTAGCCTGAAATATCAAAAAATCAAAGAGGAGTGGATGATTCATTCAGAGAAAGGCTAATGGGCTATCTTACCGGGTTTCTCCTGTCAGTGGATAGTAAGGTGCTGCATCTGTAGCGCTGGCATTGGAATATTCTATTCTGGTACAGAATTTAAGTCCAGTAAAGAAAGGAAAGCAAGAATTTTTTGTCACTCTGTTCTCAATCAATGGAGGGATCACTTCAGTTCGAGTTGGGGTGATCAAATGCAAGACATTGCTGAAAAAGGAAAAGGAAATCAATGGGCTTTTCTCTTTCCACTGACTCAACCAATTAGAAATTAAAATGAAGGGAAGAGAAGTTAAAATATTTTGTGCAAATCTTTAATCTTGCTCTAGGAAAGTTCATTTACATTCTGATATCGTCCTTGAGTCTTGGTTTGTATGTCTTTCTAGGGAAGACTAGAAAACAAAAGCTCTAAATTGATCGATCCACCCAGCCCAAGGTATCCAGACTGCTTAAAAGTATTCTTTGGAAGATAGAAAATTACAATTTTATAGCAATTCACAAATTAAGTTCATTTCAGAATGTAGAGAAAGACAATGACTAGATTGACATATCATAATTGCACTCAGGAACTACTACTATTATTATTATTATTATTATTATTATTATTATTATTATTATTATTATTATTATTATTATTATTATTAAAAATATTGCATAACATCTCTGTACAAAACCTGTTCTGCACATCTGCAGGAATAAAAATCGGAAAGAAAAATTGTTTACAGAACTGTTACAATACCTGATGCTGAAAAGTTTGACTGGGGCCTTTGGTGCAGGAAAGGTGAATTTAAGGTGTCCAGCTTTCAGTGCAACATTAGTTTCAATTCCAGATTCATGGTATATATTGGTGTTCATCTGTATACCATTTCTAGCAAACTCGGGGATATTCACTCCTAAATGAGTTATGAACTCAACTGCCATTGATGGTTTAAGAGTCAAATCTGCATGGATCTAGAAGATACATATAAGACACAAATATTTGCTTCATCTTTCCCAAATATTTGTCATGAAGTTGCAAACCAGAATTAGTTTCTGACAGTTTACTTATTGATAGTAACTCTCCCCAGGATGACAGACAATATACTTCAAATCTTGAAGCGGATTTACTAAATATTGGTATCTGCATTTCTCCAAAAGTCTGATTTGCTTACATGAAAACCATTTAACCTTGGAATAAGCACATTTCAAAGTCAATGCTATCTTCAGCACTTTATTTATTATACAATGAAGTATTTATTTACTTCATTTCCATATATGCCTTTTCTAAAAAAAACCTCAGATCAACTATGATTAAAATCCAAGCATAAAGATAGGCCAGTAAGGTTCTTTCTTGGTCTTCTATAGAAAATAGATCACTCATAAAGTGTGTTTTCTATAATCTATGAATAATAACTGAGATGGGCAGGTTTCATATCATCACCAGATGAAGTGGTGATATCCAAAGATGAAACTTACCTGACAATTTTGGTAAATTATCATAGAAGAAAAATGTTTTTTCTGAAATAACCTAGGCCTAAGTTATATATCAATGAATTTGGATAGGTTTTCCCCCTCCACATAGAAGTGCTTCTCTGAATATGGAATTCCTAGATGGACTCCACAGAAAAATAGTTTTTAACGTACTTAAACTCACCTAAAAAACAAGAACTATATACCTTCCTACATGACCATCATAATTCTGCTTGTCATGATGCAACGATTACTTCCAATATAAGGGAAATATAGGTAGATCATTAATGCAATCCTACACCAAGAGCTCCTCCTGGTTTTAGGTAGATCACATACCCCTATAACCCTTAAGGGGAGCATTGCAAAATGTAATGAGAGCCCACCCCCCTTGAAATTGGCTCTTGTTTGTGCTACTGTAGCTTACCAGTTTCATCATTTCATTTATCGCACTGTAGACTATTGAAGAAACTTCAAAAGTAGCGTGAAAATAAAACTCACGTTCCTCTGTGAAATTTTCATTCCAACCTTTGCTCCAGGGGTGGCTATTCCAGACAAAGCTACTTGTAGCTGCAGTCCTGCACTTGTGGGTAGCTCAAATTCATTGTCCATGAAGATGTAATGAATCATGAGGTCGTTTTCACCCCCCTGGGAAATGGCATCAACAATCTGTAGGCAGACACATAGAAAAACAAACGTGTTAACATTTGCACCCTTCCTAGGGAGTTTTTTTCCTAGCTTCATGTTTTGAAAATTTGAATAAAGATTCAAGGAAGTTTCTTGAATCCAGATTTAACTGGAAAAATAGCAAAAACAATTGATGGACTAAGTTATTTGTATTAAGCCTTGTTCAAAACATATCGCAGGAGTGTAACCTATATCCAAATAAAAGCAAATAGTGTTATTAGAGGAAGTTTGCTTCCCTCTGCTGGTTTTCCTTTAAAAAATGTAGCTTAATATTAGATGGGATTTGTTTACTGAGGGCAGGGAGAACATGCATTGGTTTCTGTAATGAAAAAAAGAAGTGAAATGCAGAAGTAGGGAAACTGAATATTTACAGATACTGTCTATTAACACTCCCAATGACATCGCTCCAAATTTGGGAGGCTAGAAGTGGAGATCCCTATGCATGCAACTGCTAAAGATTTTATGGGCACTATTCCTTGCAGAGTAACTATCTCCTGATATGAATGCTTTGTATAAAAATTCCACAACAAAAAAAATTATAAAAATTACCCCAGAGATGAAAGTGGTTTCACCTCAATTGGGATAGATGTATTAGACCAATGAAACACATACAGAAGTCTGTTTAAAAACACACACTTTTTGCCAGCCTTTTAAATCTGGCTTGTATGATGAAAGCCAAGAAGAATACAAAACTGGTCAAAATGAATGTCTTTTTTAAAAAAATAAAAATAAACATCAAATATATAGAAGGGATGTGCTAATCTGGATTACGGCTCCAATGGGAGGATCAAAGAACATTAATCTTTTGTTCCTGTTAGTATTCCAATCCAGATCACTTTCCATCTGCCTTCAATTTGCAGTGGAAGAAAAATTATCATTTGGGTTCCAATAAAAACTTCCTGCTCAGTTCACATAGTCCTCAATAGAAAGCAAAAAGCAAAACATCCCTTCTCATTTCAGAGTTCAGCATCCAAATCAGATTCCCAGATCTGTTTTTCACTTTAAAAAAAAAAGACATTCCACAAATTGGAACAGTATAAGTGGCATCTCATCTAGTTTGGTTGTCAGATTTCAACACAGTGAAAGACTACTACTTAAAAAACAAAGGCTATCTTGCTTGCTCATCTTGAACAATCCAATTTCCCCAAAGCAAATCTTTTATTTTTAATAGGCTTGCATGCTGCGTCCTCTTATCCAACTTCCATGGAATTATAAGAGATAAATTAAAATTTAAAAAGAAAATTCCAGAATAAAAGCTGCTCTTTTTTTTGGCCTCTTAGTAATTTTGTACACAACTTAGAAGGATTTCTCACTGAATTCTCTGCGTCTTTTTTCACAGTTAAATGGGCATAGAGGATGCAAACTTACCTGGTTAGTGGTTAATTAGACTGAATAATGAATAGGAAATGAAAAGGAAAATAGAATATATAGAATGTATTGTTTAGTATTTGAAGACTTACTTTCTGGGGTATACTGTGCAAGGTTTTAAGGCTTTTCAGAATCACATTTCCCAACAAGTTGATGTCACTGAGTTTCAAGTAGCCCAATTCTTCTTGGAAGACTCTGAAATAGGCTTTGACATCCGGTGTTTGTGGCTTGCTGGCAATTTCTTTAAGCAGTTTCTCAAAATTAAGCATGATTCCTTTCATCATATCCTATGAAAATAAGAAGGGGAAATCCCACTATGGAACTTCGGATTTCGTTTGAAGAAATAATTTAAACTAACTTTGATTACATACCACATTTTCAATAAATTTTATTTAATCTACCTGTAGAAAAAGTGTCAGGCTTCAACTATGAATCTGCAGAATTTCTCAAAGTTTTATTTTAAAAATACTTTGAAATAAATACAGCTTGTAAAATTTTCTGGTAAATCTCTGGTGTAAAAGGGCAAAAGAATATGGGGATAGATGTAAAAAAAAAAGAACACTTTAGTCTTTGTTAAGGAACTTCAACTGCTAGGATAGAGCTTATCAGCTTCAGTTCTGCTTAATGCCTGACCTTTTGATTTTACAACACATAGGAAAAGGAATATAAGAATTGTCCATATTATTAAAAGACTCATTTGGTTAGACATTCAATGAATCATCTTACAGCAGGATACTTCCAAATGATGTCCGGTGGCCTATTAGTGCTATTTCAGAGTTGCAGAAAAACTGCAAACTCCTTTGGAAATATAAACTCAGCAGCATTAAATAACCTGAATTAGTTATATAAAGCCATACCAAATCCTAAACTTATCTATTTAAAGATAATATTGAGAAACCTGCAGTAAGTGCATTGAGCCTAATAGTAATTCAGTTATTTCAGCATTCTATTAAACTCGACCAAATACTCTACAGAGGCTCTAATTTATTTGTAAAACTTAACAGTACAAAAACATCAAGAAACCACATACCCGATCCTGTGTTGCATCCTTGGAATATCCAAAATAATCAAAAAGGGCTTGAGAAAACTTTTCTGGTACTTTGCCATCAATCCAGTACAAAGCTTTGGTAGCAGCATCAGGGAAAAATCCTCCTGGACCAAACATTGCTTCAACAGTAGGCTCTAAGTTTTTCCCATCCAGACCAATCTGGTCAAATGAAAATGAAAGTCATTTCACTTGGAAAGCCTAAGGTTAACTTGTCTAAACATTCAGTGGCAGCTCTGTAGGTGTTTCTTGGCCAAAATATCAGGTTAGAAAATATTGTGGAAGATAGATTGTTCTTTCCATAGGGAAATACAAATTTTAGAGCTTTAATAGCCCCAAATTAAATGCAGTCCAGGAAAGGATTTTTTATTTCTTGATCGGGAAAGAAATGTAGTCAAGTTGTCATATCAACAAAAATCTATTGGCTACTTGTTAGATATTTTTTAATTATTATTATTTTCTTTTGGTTTGTTTTATTTATCTATTAAATCTTAATTGACTTCCAGTGTTTAAGATTAAGTTGTTTCAAATGAATTATGCATTTCGGGAAGAGAAAGTAAATAGTATTACTGTAGATTTGTGAGTGAGGGTAACTAAAATTCTAAGTGTCTTGATTTCAAAGTGATTTAATTCCAGATGTTTAATTATTGTAAAAAAGAGAATGCCTTCAACTCTTTTGGAATTTTAAATATAAAATTAATGGCTCTCTAGTGTTGTGTTTGGTCATCATTGCATACAGACTTTGTCCTTTGATATCAAGATGTTAGCATGGTCATAGTAGCTGAAGATTTACCGTGTTTCTCATATAATAAGGCCGGGTCTTATTTTTTTTTGAGCCCCGAAAAAATGGCTAGGTCGTCTTTTTGGGGGTGACTTAATTCCCCCCCTTGCATCTTCAGGTAGGCGGGCAGTGACAGCTTGGATGTTGACCTCGGCGTTGGTGGGGCACTTCATATCGGGGTCAACGCAGGCAGCACCATATCCGGGTGTGCAACAAAAGTACTTCCTAACGGCAAGCTCCCCCACCATTCCCCCCCATTTCGCATGTTTTAATATAGGCCTTAATTTGGGGGGAGGGGCTTAATTTCATTTCATGCCTATAAAACATGCTGGGACTTTCTATTGGGGGAGGCCGTATTGTTGGAGAAACAGGGTAGCAATTTTATTCTTCTGCTAATTGATTACTGAAACCATTAGTGTATTTTGATGATGTGAAATGTACTAAGCCTATGCCTATTGGATGCAATTTTTATATAGGGTTGACTTTTAAAACTATATTCTGTTTTGAGAGCTTTTGGTTCCAACACAGTGTTTAAATAAAATGGTAAATAACACAATACTTTGATAACAAAATTAGTAAGGAATAGAAAAAAGAATAAACAGGAAGAAAGAAGAAGAAAGTATTTAAAAGCAGCTGTACCTCAAATATATCCAGAGGTCTCAGTCCAAATAATTGTAATGTTGTTTTCAGCATGGTTTCCTTAGCTATATAGCTGCTTGAGTCAAACAGCAGATTTCCTTCCAATTTTGCTGTGAAAGGTTCCTCAGACCATGGGAAAGTCACCATCTTGGAAACTTGATAATTTCGTGAGAATCTTCGGAAGTCTTTAACTGTTGGCATCTGGCTTCCTTTAAGTGCCTCCTGAATTTTGATTCTGAGCCTGATTACAGCATGTCCAAAAAAGCAAAAGAAAGTTAAAAAATATCCTCACAATGCTGAGGTAATTTTCATTAATGTAAATTTACTGTATCATTCTAGGGATCTCTTTAGCAACTGGATTGCTAGTGTATGTTCACTGGTGGGAGGAGAGAAAAAAAATGATCTGAAGAGGAGATTCTATTACTAAATTCTGAATTTCTACTTAATTGTAGCCCTATCAATTAAACAGTAGTCAAAAATTCTGAAATAACTTTCTAAATAAAATGAAAAAATCATAGATCATAAATCATAAGCTACAAACAACAATTGATAAATAATAATATACCATTAAGAGAATGTAATAGGAAAGATGAGAGATGAGAAATATGAGAAGATGACAAAGATAATAGCAATACAACCTACTACATGGGGCAAATATCTTTAGGCATAAGACAGTGCTGTGGGAGTTAGATGTTTAGCCAAGTCATGGCATGGGGGAAGAAACTATCTTTGGGTCTAGTTGTTTTGGCATGTAATGAATAAAGAAATTGAAACAGTTTATGAAGTTCTTCATTAAAGTTAAAAGCATAACTTGTAAAACATAAACAATGAAACAATTTCAGCAGATTTGAAAATGACTTACGGTTCATTGTAAAAATCAGTAGTATCTAAGATATTGGCAATGTGGGAAGCTACAAAATTTTTGACTTGTTCATTCTTCTCCCTCAAAGTAATTTTAATGATTTTGGCAAAATCATTGGAAGGATGTTTCATCAGCAGGAGATAAGCCGCTAAACGTTTATCAGCTGGGGAAGAGGCATCCTGGAAGACTCTAATTAGCATTCCGCGATCCTGAAATAAAAGAAAAAAATGTAGTATTTTCCTAAGCAGCTGTGATTAGTTTAATTGCTATGCTAGGTTTGCTATGCTATGCTGGTTTAACTGCTATGGTAGGAAACATTTAGGATTTAGTGCTTCACATTTAGGACTCACCAGAGCTGTGGTAGTGCAATGGGTTGGAATGTGGTATTGCAGGCTAAGTCTGCTCACAATCAGGAGTTCGATCCTGACCAACTCATGGGTGATTCACCTTTCTATCCTTCCCAGGTCAGTAAAATGAGAACCCAAATTGTTGGGGCCAAAATTCTGGCTCAACTGAGTCAAAACAACTGAGACAGTGGTGGGATTCAAACTTTTTTACTACCAGTTCTGTCGGCGTGGCCTGGTGGGCATGGCAGGGGAAGGATACTGTAAAATCTCCAGTTGGAGGTAGTATTTGCCGGTTCTCCGAACTACTCAAAATTTCCACTACCAGTCCTCCAGAACTGGTCACAACCTGCTGAATACCACTTCTGAACTGAGAGAGTGCTATATAGCACTATGGAGCGGTATATAAGTCTAGGTGCTATTGCTATTGATTATCTAATTCTCCAAAAGTGTATTACACAAATAAAGGAATTATGAGCTACAGTCTTATGGAAAATCAAAATGTTTAAAGTTCATTTTTGATATTAATATGATTAATAGAATTATATGACTTCACTTTTAATCAAAACAATACCTTAAAACTAATTTAACCAGTGTATGTTAAATTTGTTGTATTTTTAGATATAAGATTTGTTCGATACCCATCAAAAAACAGAATATTTGAAAAAATCACATTAAGTTACAAAATAGTCTGCTTTACCTCATCATTTAGATCCATTTTTCTCAGTGCTTGAATGGCTGCTTTCTGGATGTCAAGGGATGCCACATTACTTCGAATACATAGTTTTAGGGATTGTTTTACATTGGGATTGATGTTTTCCAAAACATTTCCCATATTGCCAATGGCCTGTGAACCACAACAGAAAATGCAAGTTTAGTTTTATTTTTCCCCCACCAAGGTATGTTAATCTGTAATGTTAAAAGTTGGTACTTTTACAATTACCCTCAAAGTCAGGTAGGTGAGGTCTTCATTTCCTGAACATTCATTGCTGATCAAAGATGTTACAAAGTTTGCAACATCTGTTAATTCTGGTGTAATTATTTTTTTCTGGAAGTAGAATCTGGAAGATAGGAAGATGTTCAATGTTAGCATCTTTTAAAAGATGTGAGTTGTGCAGAGGCAGATGTACCATCAATGTGTGAAATTAGGCATTTTATAGAATGGGTAGGAAATCTAAAGAATGCCAAAAATGGTATGTCAAAGTATTAGAACACTTAATGGTTCACACATTTCCTAGGCATTTTATGCAATGTGACAAGGCAACCTGTGAAAGTATAAAATAATGCCATTCTAGATTTCCTTGTTGGTCAATATTGGTCTTTTTCTCCTGTTTTTTTTTTCTCAGTAAGGCTGTCTTGTATTTTATATTTCTTCTTTCACTTTAATATAAAGTAAATCACACATTAATCGCTTTGTCTAAAAACATTGCACATTCTATAGATTTCCTAGGCATTGTAGACAATGCCAGTTTTTCACACATTGCTGGTAATATATGTAATGTGAAAGTCATAACAATGAAAGCTCATGTAACAGTTCTCAACTCCTCAAAGGGAATAATGAATCACCAGCCTACACTGACTGATCCCAACTTCAGATTGTTTATTTTTAAAACATATTTAAAGAACTTATTGTGAATAATTAAAAAGTATAAACAAAACAACAAACAAACAAATAACTCTTCTGTTGCTACTGTTAGCCTTCCTCACTGCCCAGATCTAATTTCTGTGTTGCACAAAATGTATACGTGGAACTAATAAGTTTGACACTCAAAGACATCACATATACTATGCTTACACTAATTAATCATCCTCTCACAATATTCCTCTCTGTGAAAACAGGAGGGAATTTTTGTATAAGATGCTTATTTTCAGTCAATTAAAATGTTAGTAGTGGCTAAATTTAAGTAATTCATTATTTTAACAGTTGCACTTCTAATGACAATGTCAGGGAGCGCTGCATTAGCTAAATTATATTCCTAAGTAACATCTCTTCCTATCAAAATATACTAAGTTGTCACATACCTGTTCACTGAATGGCTCAAGGCATAGAAAGAAGCTCGGCTTGGGTGATACTCAGCCATGTTTAGAATCTCCCGTATTGTTTTAGTGCATGGAGAAGGTAGCAGTCCCAAGCTGAATGTGACTGCATCTGCCACCAAAGGGTCAATGTTGTTAGTCCTCAATATTTGAAGGATGGCTCCAAAGCATTCTGGGGTTCCACATTGAATCAGGGCCTGTATTGTGATGGCTCTAAAAAAGAATAAAAGAAGATGAAGCAGAGGAATTACAGAGTTGGTTTAAAGGCATATTCACAGTTGATTTTAACTGTTTTTTCTGTATAGAAGAGCTACCAAAACATGTGGCTCCCAATATCTCTGAAAAATTAACCAGTTAGAGTGATGATCAGCCAATAGTTAGGATGAACCTTTTAGTTTTTCATGTTCTAGTCCTAGATTGCTTTGAAATCATCTTTGCAAATATTATTTTACAATGGTTTAAAACGTAACATGTAGATTAATTTTGATGCAAAAAGAATCATTTTTTTTGTGTAGGGTGACAGGATTAAGTGTGTTAGCCAACACATTTTGGCTCATTCAAAGGATACTGAATAAATCCAGTTATCTGATGAAACGTAAATGTTTTGAAACAATCAAGATGTGGGCTGATTCCAAAAAGACTTTGTCCATCAACAATGTTCCAGAGTCCACTGGAATTGGGCAGCCAATCAATTTAAATAAGTAATAACCAAATAAGTGGGAGTGGATGATTTCTCTCTCTTTCACATACCCTTTGATATTGGGCTTTCTCTAAACTGGAGATGAGAATATACAGGGAGAAGTAAAAAAAATTCAGCCACATAAGTAGATCATCCACCTAACAATACTGAGTCTTCTATGCTCTGTTAGTGAAATCTTTGCCCACTATTCTAACTTATATTTGCCAGCATTGGCCTCAGTGTAAGTTGATTACGGCCAAGGCGTACAGCCAAGGCATACAGCTGAACATCCACTGAGTGCCCTATTTATTTCCACTGCAAGGTTCCATAACAATAAGTCAACAGCGGATGATGAAATACCTGGAAGTTTCTATCAACTTTGGCACCAATGGGCCAAGGGTGCTATTGTGCAAGCTTCTCAGCCCAGTAACAAATCTGTAGAACAAGTTGGCTCTTTTATGGTTCTGCTGAGAGACTGACAGTTTTTTTAATTCTTGAAGACTTTTCAGAACAGCATCACCATGCCTGAGAATTTTGGCCTCCACATTCTCCAAAGACAGTTCTCTCTTTATCAGGCCAGTAACTGGGGAAAAAAAAAAAGCATCTTTCAAAACGATACCATTACAACACTGCCAAGCTCAAAGGATAGTTGAATAACAACAAGTAGTGGTTTTGTGCTATTTCAAGAGTTGGCTTTGTCTGAGTGGAATTGTAGGTTCTTCCAACTATAACCACTCATGCCCCTCTAAAGATCCTCCTAAAAGTTGAAGGATCCTCTGGAACGATGTGAAATATGGATGCCTCTGGTGCATACAGGAATAAACAAAATCTAGATATCTAACTTTGATCCACTAATGCTTAGCCAGCATGAGGTACAAAGGCTATTAACTTATTGCAATACAGGTAGTCCTCAGCTTACGACCACAACTGAGATTTCTGTTGTTACATTTATTAAATGAATTTTGTCCCATTTTATCACTTTCCTTGCCACAGTTGTTAAATGAACCACTGCAGTTGATAAGTTGGTAATCCGGTTGTTAAGTGAATCTGGCTTCCCTGTTGACTTTGCTGGTCAGAAGATTACAAAAGGGGATCATATGACCCCTGGGACATTGCAACCATCATAAATATGAACCAGTTGTCAAGCATCCAAATTTTGATCACGTGTCCATGGAGATATTGCAATGGTCGTCAAGTGTGAAAAATGGTCATCGGTCACCTTTTTTCACCACCGTTGTAACTTTGAATGAATGGTTGTAAGTCGACAACTGCCTGCGTTAGTTTTCATAGCCAGTTTTATGTAAACATCATTCAAGTACACAAACTCTCATACTGGACACTGGCAAAACAAATTATTTTCTTTGATGGTAAGCTAGCCAGACGTCCCGATGAGCAAACCAGAAGTGGATCAGCCTTGTTCCTACTGGAATAATATCACATTGAAATGATTCTATTTCCAAATCAGTCTAATAGGAAACATGAACCGGATGTTAGTATCTTTCTTTATTTCTTCTCACAAGCCTTGCCTTAGATTAGCTGTATCTAATTTGTAAGGCATTGTTCATGTCACTGGTGTTCATGTCACCAGTGGTAAATAGATGTAAGGGGCGTGCATAAGTGCACCATCGTGCCTACCGTCCCTGTCCTATTGTCCCCATTTACTTGTACTTATTTCCTGTATTCATACCAGAGGTGGTATTCAGCAGGTTCTGACCAGTTTTAGAGAACCGGTAGCAGAACTTTTGAGTAGTTCAGAAAACCAGCAAATACCACATCTGACTGGAGAATTTACAGTATCCTTCCCCTTCTGCACCCACCAAGCCATGCCCACAGAACTGGTAGTAAAAAAAATTGAATCCCACCACTGATGTTTATTCTTATACCTATTATCTTGTAAGCGATTGACAAATCAAACAAATAAAATAAATAAAATGTTGCTAACTAATCCTGATGGACTTGATTTTTTTAAAAAAAAGATGAACCAAAGATGTTGTTGCCTTCTGTGCATGAGTCTTGAAGTACAAATCAAAACAGGTTGCTCACAGTCCCTCTCTGTATTTAATGGGGCAATTATTAAAATCCAATAAATATTATTTTCCTCCATTTCTCTTTCTCTACAGCCATCTTAAATATTGCACTTGGCCTGTGCACTGATTATTTTTAAATCTTTATTACAGCTCTAAAGAAGCATAATAGTCAATGAGTTTCGCATACAGCCTGCATCTCGTGGATGGCGCTTCATTTCTTTGCGCGGCCTGGTTTCTGGCAGGCCACGGCCCGGCGCCAGTCCACAGACTGGAGGTTTGGACACCTGCCCTACATGACTCATAGGAACTTGATCAGAGGTCTCCAAACTTGGCAACTTTGGCTATGCTGGCTGAGGAGTCGAAGTCCACAAGTCTTAAAGTTGCCAAGTTTGGGGATCCCTGAACTAGATCAAAGTGAAAACCATTGCTTAAAGACTTACCATCCATGTTCCTGTTGTTGATGTTGGCAACGTTTTCATATTTCAGAGTTTGAATGATTTTCGCCATCATGCCATATTGACTTCTATTGCAATAAGGAAAAAAAAGCAACAAAGCTTTATATAAAGTAACCTGGTGTGTTGTTTAAATGTAAACTGTGGTAAGGAAGAAGTCATGGGGGGGGGAACCTTATGCAACTTACTTGTACGAGGAGGGCAGGAACAAGTGTTTCTCAGTGCAAATGGCTTCAGATATATGCTTTTTCTTTGTATCCACGGTGTAATGACAATGCTGGTTGCTGCTTATCAGGGTGGATAAAGGTGCATTCTACAAACAAAATTGTGGCTAAATTAGATTCAAAACCAAAATCATTATAAGTTTGTTTTTAAAAAAAATCCACAAAAGTTAATTTCCTGCTGGGAACCATAGAGGTGGGACCCACAGAGAGTTTCACCATTTCTCTAGAAGCCCCGTGTATTTTTATACCGTGTTGGACTTGCTGACAAGTTCCCTTCTTGCTAATCATTCTAGTACAAATATGGGCGGAGCAAAGGAAGAATGGAATATTCAGTCCTTCTACTCAAACTCGTGGGTCATCTTCAAATAGTCCTTGCTTATTTACAGCAATCAGAATCGCAATTAGGTCTGCTGTCCCTAGAATCTGATTTCTGTGACGACTTGTTTAGCTTGTCGTCTGTTTTTGGTGAGCCAGTGAGGATGGCAATTGCTTTGTTCAGGTGCTTTTGCTGTATTTCCATTTGGATACAAATATAGGGTTAAATGTTCTTCTTTCCTTGGTAAGATCATAGAAAATACCAGCTTAATCCATACCTATCACTTTTCAATCTTTGGTAAGCAGTCATTTATATTTGCAACAGTTTTACATAACATAGCATGACAGAGTTGATAAACCATTTGTGATTCTACAAAGAGATTTGGAATTGTGGGGCGGAGACGGTGGGTTTACTTTTTAGTCAGAACGCCTCGGTTTAATTTGAGATCTTCTGTATTTTGTGAACCACTTCATAGGTTTAACCAATCCCAAGAACAAAACAATTGAGGTTCTTAGAACATGACTCCTGCTAGAAACTTGCATTTCCCTTCTTAAATTTTAATTCTTGGTTGGTTAAAAAACAACAACTCCTTCTTACTTGTCACCTGAAGAAAGAGATTTCATCAAATGATAGCTGAATTTTGTAATGATAGTGATTATGGAAAATGTGGTGTATTTCAGTCATATAACACATATAGTACATATTTTCTGTCATGCTCCATATACTTACCAAGCCTTTAATGAAAGCAATTGGGCTGACATAATCTCTGATAGGGTTGAAGTTCTCACAAGACTTCAGATTTCTGGTTATTTCAATGTCTGCTAGATTACCAGTGTTGCTTTTTCTACTTTTTACTTCAATGCTGCTGTCACATTCTCCATGTACGGTATCCTACAAAGGCAAAAATACCACATTGCTCTATAGTCAACCAAAGCAAGTCTGGTGACCCAAAGGGCCACTTCCCACAGGGGCAACCGTCTGTCTGGGTCACTGAGCCATATTTACTCATGTTAATTGAAAGAAAACAAGATGGATATGCTCTTTACCATGGGCAACGTTTGGACATTGTTTTCTGTCTCTGTTGGCACAAGAAAAGCAGAGATGATGCCTCTTTTGATGTTGAGTATATGTGTAGCTTCATTGTCCACAGGATATAGCTCAACGTTCCTATCATCCTGAACCTTGACTTTCAGCTCATATCTGTCCAAAAAAGAAAACAAAACACCATTGCATATTTAGAGAAAGAAAAGCATTGGTTAACATTAGAATATAAAACAGGGGACCTCCAAGAAAACTGCTGTAGTGTAGAATGGTCTCCTTCATGTTCCAGCCAACCCTGTTTTCTATCATCTTCTGTTTGTTTTGATAACCATCTAGTTCTTGGACCTATTACCCAGTATCTATTTCCACTTGGGGGGGTCCAAAGTATTTTGGATCGCTATGGCTTGTTTCTATCTTCAAGAGCTTTTTAAGTATGTTTCACAATGCACCAAATGCTTGTACCATCCTCATGAATCAGCTCAGTTACTGTCAATCTTACCATGATGCTTGGCAGGATATCATTCTCTGAAGTGAATTTGTTCATACCAGGCAGTTTTATAAAGGAACCTACATTGGTTTTAAAACCTTTAAGTGTATTAGATGATTGTCATATTTTTCCTAATTTCTTTTACATGATAAAATAGCCCCACGACTAGCATATTGTCTCTCCAGCTATTCTCTGAGAAAGAACATTATATAGATTTTCACTGCACATATATATAAACTATCATTTGCAAGCTTCTCTGTTACCGTTGAAAAATATAGATATATCTCCTCTCCAAATTGCAGAATCTCCACCAGATCGTATCTACTTAAAAAAACATTACAATATGTGTCATGATGCATAAAGAAAACAAAAGAGAGAAGGAGAAATCCCAAGGTTTTATTTGGCCTAATGCATTTCAGAAAATGTGTTCCTTTTAAAAAAAGAAAAAAGAAAGAAAAACTTTTTATTTGCAATGGAACATTTTTGAAAAAGGAGGTCCGCCCCACCAGGGGGTGCCTCAGGCCATTTTTTCTCATTTGTACCTGGGATTTTTCTTTCGCTCTTTTTATGTGTTTCTGTTTAAAATGCATTGTGGCAATTGCTGGTGACATGGTTTTAACAGGATCCTTCCTTGTCCATGTACAACTTTGTATGTCCAGACCTGTTTAGCAAAGCTCTGTTCTCAAGCCATCTTCTCTTTGAAATGTTGCTGCTCTTCCAACAACTGATTTGCAGACAAAGAAATAAATCAGGATGGTGCTTTTCGGAAATGTATTTCATAAGTGACGTGTGTGCGTGTGCGTGCGTGCGTGTGTGTGTGTGTGCATGTTTATGTGTTTTACTGAATTTGTGTTTCACAACTTTGGAAAAAAATGGTTTCCTGGTGCTTGGAATTCTAAAGCCTTTCCTTCTCACAAGGAACTCTATGCTTGCAAGAGAGATTTCCAGCTGGATGGTTTATGACAATCATTAAAGCATCCAGACAACTCTGTTCTGCTCAGAGTCTGAGTACTGTTGCATCATTACTTTTCTCTGATTCCATAAAAAATATTACAAAGCTGATCATTAAAGATGAAAAAAAACAGGCTTCCGGATAAGGATAGTTGCTTTAAAGCTTATGGAATGTTTATAGGGGCACACCGTGTCTGAGCATAGTATAAAAGCAACAGAACTGTACAATTGATTCTCTGGTTCTTCCATTGGGATGCAACTGACATGACAGCAGTATTCCACTATTTGAGGGGCTGTCACAAAGAAGAGAGGTTACTTATTTTCTAAAGGGCCAGAAGGCAAGACAAGAAACAATGGATGGAAACTCATCAAGGAGAGAAGCAACCTGGAACTTTCCTAAAATGAGGACAATTAACCAGCGGAACAGCTTTGCCTTCAGAAGTTGTGGGTGCTTCATCACTGGAGGTCTTTAAGAAGAGACTGGACAGCAACCTGTTTGAAATGGTATAGGGGCTCTTGCATGAGCGGGGGGTTGGACTAGAAGACCTCCAAGGTCCCTTCCAGTTCTATTCTGATTGGATTGGATTGCTCAGTATTCAATGTCACTCACATCAGGAAACATTTAGCTAGCATTAGAATCCTGTAGAAAATTAGGTAGGACATTTTCTTACTGGGACATGGCAGCAGTAAATTCATCTGAGTTCTTAGATTTCTTTAATAGCGCCTTTCCCTGGGCATCAATACCATACACCTCTTCGAGGGTACACTGGTTTATCTTCAGGACAAAATTATGGAGTTGTGGAACTTCCAGCTCAACCTGAAAGCAGAGAAGTTTAAAGGTGTAAAACACTGGTTATGAAGCCAATTAGCCTGCAATCACTTGGGCATATCATGCAGGATGTTTTCAGAACAGCACAGCTAGTTTCCAGTGTGATTGCGCACAGATGGCTTGGGGAATCTTGCTACTTAATTACTTAGCTGCAGTAATTAAGATGTTTAAAAGACAGCAGTGGAATTAACCCCAGGGAAGGAGGGGAGCACCCATGCCATTGCTGTATTAAATAAAATTAAGATCCAGGGCAGGCCTTCAGTTCACCAATGTGCTGCTATCATTTGATATACATTAGATCATTTCCACTATTTTGACTAGAATGAGAGCACATGGGACTGTGGTCAGAGAAATCGGTTGTATAGAGGAGTTAATTATGCATGTTATAATAAAC
>NW_020769312.1:42209333-42314262 GCF_900518735.1 Pseudonaja textilis
GAAGAAGAAGAAGAAGAAGAAGAAGAAGAAGAAGAAGAAGAAGAAGATACTTTCTTTAGCTTTAGCCAAGAGCGAATTCTTAGGAATGAACTGTAAACATCTGTACTTTGTTTGTAACACATATGACACCTTAGAGGAGGGATCTCTAACCTCCCAGGTTGCGTCCTAGTGCTGGGCCGCAGCCCATTCAGAACTGGGCTGCAGAAGTGGTGGGTGCACAAGGCTGCATTTGTGAAAGCAGCGCATGTGTGAAACAGTCCCCTGTTTCCCACTGCCCCGTCGCTGCCATCTCTACCCATTCACCAAGCTGGAAAGGATGGAGATCCGCTGATCTCAAGTCATTAGCTAAAATCACCATTTAAACTCAATTACAATAACAACTATTAGGATTTTTTTTCCCGTGCTGCTTTTTTTTGGGGTGTGTGTGTGTTATGATCTCTCTGCCACACGTGAATTCACCATCTGCTAGAGAAATGTTTGGACATAGTTTTAGGGTGCTGGCATGTTTAAAAAGAGGGATTGCCTGATAATCTGCAAATATTTGATCCTTCTCCTTCCTTACCTTGCACTTAATTTTTGAGCCGCTGTGGGAATCTGCTGTTCCAGCCACACCATTTGTGATTTCCGTTTCATAATCATAGGTGTACTTTCTAAAGGGCTTAAATCTGGTTGCCTCTCCTAGAAGACATAAGTATGTTCGTATGAATTTCCCCCTACGATTATTTGGATTTAAATGATAGCAAAATAAGTACAGTTGTTCATCTTAATATGCATTCTGGTAAATAACTTATTTACATAGAAATTATTTTTTTTGGTCATTTATTTTCTCAAGACACTTTGAGATACTACAAACAATTCTGCATAAAAAAATTGTTACTTTGTCAGGGTACAACAGAATACATTCAAGACCAAATCTTATTCTGTGATACAAGTCATTGAATTAATTTGGAAATATAAACATATTTCTTCTTAATCTTTCTGTTAGGTTCTCTTGAGCAGCAGTCACCAACTGGTGGGCCATGGCCCACTGGTGGGCCATGAGAAAATTTTGGTGGGCCGCAGAGAAATCTCACCCCCAGAGCACCCTCCAAAGCAATTATCAAGGCTGCACAGAAACACAAGGCTGCCCATCCCACATGGCCCGTGGGAACCCTCCCCACTCACTCACTCCTTACCAGCAAACTTGCCTGCTAAATTGCTATTTTTCCTTTTTCCGACCATCATCTATTCTGCTGTGCCGGGAGATTTAGATTAGCTAGGAAGCAGGAAATGGCTGGATTTCTTGCTTTCTAGCTAGTCTTTAGATCTTCGGCTCTCCTTTTAAGCACAGCCGAACCTCCCTTAGGACTGAAGGTTCCATTATCCAGTGCAGACTCACAGCAAGCAAATTTGAGAGACTGAGCTAGCAGATAGCAGATAGATAGATCACTGAATGATTCTGTGATTCTGTGATCAACTCAATCTGCCTGCCTGCTTTGCCTGATTTTGGGTAAAAGTTGCTCTTTTTTAATACAAAAATTCAATATTTATATAAATATTTATAATATTTACATACAAGCCATGCCCAGCCAGTCACATGACCACCAAGCCACACCCAGAAATTAGGCCACACCCACAGAACCAGTTAGTGGTCCCCGGGATTTAAAATTATGAGTCTGGTGGTTGCTGAGGTCCAAAAGATTGGCGACCTCTGCTCTTGAGGATAAAATGAAGTCCATATAATGTTTTGAGCTCTTTGGCGAAAGCACAAAGCTTAAAACAAATTTCACAAAGCAGTTACTTTCTATGATTAGGCCATTTCATACATTTAAATGTGGACAGCATAGTGAGATACATTGGAATACAGGGAGAACTAAATGAAAGCAATCAGTTGATGAGCATTACTATTTTAGTCCCCATAGTAGTGGTCTTGAAAAGAAAGGTGTTCTATAAATTGATTAATATTTTCTCAAATAGATTGACCAGGCATTCTTCTTCCTACATCTAAATGTCAGCATTAAATTCTAAGCCTGCAAAAAACCCACTTCTTCCTCTTTTCCTTCTTTTGCAAAGAGACCATTACAAAGCTAGCAAGATAAAACCTGGACAATTTCTGTGTTTAATTGAAAGAGTGAGATTGCCATATTGTCTGTAGATGGCGCCAAAGGGCTACGTTTGGAAAAACAAAGCTTATCAAAGGGACAGAGAGCAAACAAACTCACCAGATACTTTGACCCTCAAGAAGAACAGCACGTAATCAGCCAAGCATTTAAGAATAAACAAGTTTTCCACAGTTGCTCATAAGCATTTTCTGACCTATGATTTTAATCTGCAAATTCTACTAATATTTTATTTTCAAGTCAATTTTCTCCTTCTGCCCTTTCCTTGCCATTCACATGTGTGTATATTGCTGTTATGTGTGAAAACTTAAAAACAGATGTCAACATTTCCCATTTATAATTCTGGGGAATAAAATATCATGCAGCTTCCTTTATTCTGCTCTTCTTTCACAACCATCAAAAAATATGCCCAAAGCAAAGTAAACTCTAGTTGGAATATCAGAAGTACAATACTAATTTATTTTCCAGCCATACAGTACATGAAGTAAAAATTATTTCAGTTTCTGAAGGCAACTTATTTGGATTGTCTGAGTAGAATACATACATCATTACTGTAATTATTTTAGAGGAAGAGAATTTAGTGGAGTAGTGGAGTGGTGGAGAATTTTTTTTTTTGGCAACCCCCTGGGCAAATTAAATAACCAGCATATTAAAAACAGTGGATAGTTCCTAGAAAATCGTATAGGCTTTTATTTTTAAAAAGTATTGCATGTACATTTACTTACTTGCATTTATTTTGTCACTCTCCCTATTCTCCTCCCCACACCTCAAATCTGAATCAGATTTTAAATACTGAAATATTGTTTCAAATATTATCTCCCAAGTGATTGGTTGGATAATGATGGACCAACAAGTTGGTATCGATTCTTAGTGGCCACATTTAAATTTTCTAAGAGTATCTGTTCTTCAGTTGGACTCTTCAGGCTGTGTTCCTATACAGCCATCTTATTGCTGATCAGCCTCTTCTCTTTCCTTTCTTATCTACCACACCATGGTGGACTTCTCAGGGAAGCAGGGTGCTTGTGAAGGCTTCCAAAATGTAAAGAAATCTGGTTTATCCTATAATCCATTTGTTTCCTTGACTATCTATGGGAGGCTCAAAAGTCTTCTCTTACATCAAAAATTGTAAAGTATCAGTATTTTTTTTTTTTTGTCCTGCTTTTCAAAATCCAGGTTTGGCTTCCATAGAGCATCACAAACAAAATAATTGTCTGCACCATATTAATCTTTATAGGTATAGAACCTATAATTAGGTTCAATTAATTATTTATGCAATTAATATTGTACAGATATAATAACTTTTGTGGTTTGCTCACTTTTCTCCCAGGTTGGAACAGTTCATAATACAGATAATACACATAAATGTGTATAAATTTTTTGTACATATTGACATATACTCTGTGACAGCCAAATCTGAAAGTTTACTTAATGATGATTCTATAGTAGTCAGGAAAAAGAAGGAATCGCATAAAGGAAAATATTAAAAAGGAATTACTTGAACAAACAGGGCTTTTATTTTGAATAAAATACTTATTCAAGTAACTCCTTTCATCTTCTGTAGAATAATACATTTTATTCTGTAGACTAAAATAAAAATGCACTTAATTGTGCCCTTTCCAGCTTAGAAATCATTTGTCTAGCAACAATTATAGAAATACAGCTAGCAAAATACAACCCTAATAAAGAATTGTGTGATACTGTCTGGTCTTACATTTGGGATAGATTCTTGTGCAAGCATCTTTGTAGTCTTTGAAACCTTTTATGAACAGGAAACAAAGGCCCGGGAATTTCTCTCTTTACAAAATGGGTATAGTTTATTTTTTTAATGTTATAGACTTCTATTGTATTAAATCAAGTCTCAGATGAATAGGTCTTTTTATCGGTTTGATAATAAAAACAATGAAAAATAAAAAACAAACTAACCCCACAGCTCCAATTGTATACTATATT
Source organism: Pseudonaja textilis (assembly GCF_900518735.1). The sequence continues at coordinate 42,213,383 of NW_020769312.1, forward strand.
TGCAAAATGCAATAGACTTTTTATGAAACTATGCTGTTTATATGATTTTAAAGTATTAAGGTGGTGGTCCATTTCCGAGGAAGTGCTAGCTTAAGCTTGTTGATTGAACCATAAAACTAGTTTGATTTTTTATCTTTGTTAACAAGAGGTCAATCTTTTGTGTTGGGTAGCATTAACAATTAAGACAGAAATGCCTGGGTGACCAGAAAACAGCAATTCATATTTGATTGTCAAATGTATGAGTGAAAATCATACTAGCAAATATCAGCACCATCTACTACAAAACCTGAAAGCGATTGCTTCAGTGAGATAAAACATATAATTCATAGATGTTTCTGACTGAATTATTTTTAAAAATCGTTTTATATTACCATCTAGATATCTGTCTATCTGCTGCTGGTCAACGCCAGTAGAAAGAGACTCTTAATTTGGACTATATAAGTGTCTCCCAAAACTGATGTATATTCTAAACCTGTTCTAGATTTTTGAGGAACCAAGAGCCAGTTGGGTCTAGTGGTTGAAGCATCAGGCCAGAAACCAAGAGACCATGAGTTCTAGTCTCACCTTTGGCATCAAAGTCAACATCTTTCTCAGTCCAGAATTGTTGTGGGGAAAATTGGAGGAGGAAAGTGTTGGATATGTTCATTGCCTTGAGTTATATATATATATAACAATAAACCTCTCTGCAAGGAAGATTCTCTTAAGTCTCCTCACATAATATTGAATGTAGCCCATTGGATGTAACCCATAAGTATGCCTACATGTTTATCCAAGTCTTGATAAATCCAACTTGTTTTATATCCAAAGCCAGAGAGTTCCATCATTAATATTTAGAATCTAGTGTAGGAAATTATCTTGCTGGTGTTTTGTTTTTGTTTTTGTAGGCAATGAATGCACAGAGAATGCACAGAGAAGCAACCTCACTGTGTGAAATATGACAACCATTCGGATACAAAAAGAAACAAGACACAAACTTCAGTAAACTTATTTTGTTCCAAACAACATAATTCCATGCAAGCATATCCTTTCTTAAATATAACAATCAGGCAATCCTCTATGGAAATAAGTGCAAGTACTCAAATACAACCTTGAATACAATCCCAGACAAATAATTTAAATACTGCAGCCTTGGAAAAAAAATCAGATCTATCCAATCCATGAAGGGGCACCTGAGAAAAACACTTGAGATGCAGAGTCTTGTATACCTGGCTGATCTGTAAGTAGTGTTAATAAATAATATGTGATAAAATAAAGAGGGTATTAGGATGCCATGTTGAATCCAGTTAACATTTGCTTTTGGCTCAAAAGAAAATGTTAACTGCTTTTGTTTTGGAGACTTCCTCCTTGACAGCTGTATTTATGGTTGCAAATGCATCATTGTTCAACCCTACAGCGTTTAAATCTGAAACGAACTCTTCTGCCTCAAACTGGATGTACTCCTAAGGAAGGATCTATAGTATGTCTTCTTGGTCCAACCACTATTGACTGTTATCATGAAGCTCCTAAGCAATAACTTAGGTAAAGATTTAATTTTCAAGTTGTGTTGTTTCTATATTTTTAAATGACAGCAAAAAAACCACACTGGAAATTTACATAAAAAAAATAGGATATAAATCTAAGAAAGAAACTCTTCAGCAGAAGGGATCCCCATAAGCAAATACTATCTCTAAAAATAAGCAGAACCAGCGATTCTATATCATCTTATAAACTATTCCAACACATCAGATCATTTGTTCCCTTTAAAGTTGAAACATATTTATGCTGAGCCCAGATGACACGCCTGACTTCATACTAATATGGAAGATATGCGAAATAAATAATTTGTATACCAATGGGCCAGATCCAGAACCATTCTTGATTTAATAAATTCCTTACAACAACATGTCGTAATTCTAACCATCTGTCAAAGCCACCTGACTATTGAATATTTTCCCGTCGAGGTTGTTTCTTGAGTTCAAAGAACTGGTCCTCTCTCCCAGCCACCTGAGAGGTCTCTACTTACGTGTTAAAGCCTCATTGCTTAGAAGAAGCAGCAACAACAGGGGCCACAGGTGTGGGTGGCCCATGTTGAAAGGCACCCTTGGCTGCTCTGCTCCCTTCTGCTTCTCTTACTCCAACAACAAAGTCAGTTTGACTGTCCCTACTTGGACCTGCCTTTAAATACTCCCAGGCAAAGCAGCTGAGCCAAAGGGTTTAGAGCGTTCAGAGCAAATTGCAAAAGGTCCAAAGGTTATAGTCCTGCATCCTCTTTGCAATAGCCCTAGCGAGCTACTCTGTGCTGGTTCAGCCCATGCCAATGGGTGTTAGAAGGCAAAGGGAAGCAGAATTACCTTTTGAAATTGCAGTGCTTGTACAGTCACATCTTATCACTGATGGGGGAGATTTCATAACAAGACCTTGCAAAAAATAGGCCTAGTTATAAAGCCAAAGGAACCTATCATTTAAGGAAAAAAATATATTCAGTGTGCTAGCTTGAAGCGCTGAAGAGAAAACAATACCCAAAGTGTATCCTTTGATCTAGAGTACAATTATAAGTACAACCACCAACCAACTCAGTTTGCCAAAAGTCTGCCAAGTAGGCTTACTACCCCAAAGCACCTGGGACTTTCCAACTGTTAAGCAGATTCTGTCTAGCTATTTATCATCTTATTTGGGCTATTAGAGGCTTTGGTCCCAGCGTTACTAGCCCCTCCTCTGGCTCCACCTTTTCCCTCCATTTCCTATGGGAACCTTGCACTGGATTTACCTATAGGGGTATTAGATCATGAGAGCACTCTGACTTCATGGAAGAAAGTTCATGCACCAGATAGTCCAGACTGGGGACATAAATGGCAGTCATAACAGGACAGGTTCACCATTCTAAGGATTTATATTTCACCTTCCTACCAAATATTAAGCAAACATAATTCACACACAAAAAAAGAAGGAATGGTTTCTTGCTGAGCACCAAGGCCCTTCTAAAATGTTGCAAGCAGGGAAATTGGGAGAGTTTCCCTGTAAAAGTTTCTTTGGGGATTTAATTAAAGCAAAGAAGCTCAGGAGGGTGCATACAAATGGGGAAATGGTGGTACTGTACAATGAAAAGCATGATAATAACACAACACATATATTCCTTGATTGCCTCCACAGCTAAATAGATATGGGAACATCATACTCCATCTTAGGCTTATTCCAAAATCATTTTTTTTCCTTCAAAAGATTGGCTAAAATCAATTTTCTTTTTTCAAATCAATCAAAAACGGATAGGAGGAAAATAATGCTGGATACCTTCTATGCCCTATGTTAGAATTGTTGGACAGTCTATGTTTTAGATCCTAGAAAAGAAAATATCATTTAGCCTGAGTGAGCTGAAGGTCTTAGCGGGGAAGAAGACTACATGGTATACTTTTCCATACAAGTACATTGGCAATATGGAGGTTCTGTGTTTATAAAAATCTTTATGTTTTTAGAGAGGAATTTTAAAACTTACAGTACATCTAAAAGAAGACCCAATTTGGTCTAGTGGTTAAAGCCTAGGACTAGAAACCATGGGATCGTGACTTCTAGTTCCATTTTAGGCATGAAAGCTGCCTGGGTGACTTTGGGCCTGTTACTTCTTTTTCAGCCTAAGTCACCTGACAGGGTGGTTGTGGAAAAAATAGGAGCAAGGAGTATTTTACATGAGTTATTAATAAAAATAATAAAGGCAGGATAAAAATAAATAAAAATAAATCAATGCGCAACACAACTCCTTTAGCGCTTGTTTTCAATACCAAAAGTCTGGAGATAATATCAGCATAATTTGGCTGTGGACCTATACATTTTTGCAGCAGGATTTCTAGAGGCTGTGAAAATGCATTTGCGACCTGCACACATGGGCTTTAGATTGCCCAGTGCTACATGACAATATGAACATAACTAAGGGGAAAATCTGCAGGACAAGGATTCACGAAATTCTATCTGGAAAAGGTAATTTGAAAGTCGGATGAATTTGCAAGGTATTTCAATTGTATTTGTGTCTAGAATAAATGATGGATCCTCACTTGTACAGTTTGTGGGAGAATGGGCAATTCACTGACCTTATCTTCACATAATGTTAAGTTACACTTCCTGTTAGTACGGCGTGTAGTATATGCCAATAATTTTAGCCAGAAATCTTTTTTTTTTCTCAAATCATAGTAGCTGGATTCACGCCATAGTCTAAGACAGAACTATACACATTCCATTATGGCTTTGGGTTCATATCTTGCATTGGATTTTTGCTTAATTTATCATGTAGGCCAGGGGTGTCAAATTCAAGGCCTGGCAGCTTGATTTGGCCCACGGGGTGCTTAGATCTGGCCCAAGGGTCTGCCCTGGAAACAGGAAAGGACCGGCCTGTGGTGCCTCTGCCAGTGAAAACGGAGCTCAGGAGGGCGAGAACCTGTATAGCAGCAATAAAGATTTGGCAGAATCTGATGAATAATCCATTATAAACATTTCATGCAATTAATGCACTGAACCTTTTGATGTTATCACCCCATTTTACATATTTTACCTAATAACTATAGGCTATCGTTGTTCAAGGATTATTATTCCATTATAGTTTAGGCTGTGCTCTTATTTATGTGCCACTGATAGATAGGCTGCCAAATTATGATTTTAACACAGGTTTTATTGGATATAAACCCCATTGGCTTTAGTTTGTCTAGAGGTGATTTCTTCCACTTTTAATCTAAAAAGAAAACAAAATCTATATGTACAAAATGTACTGATGTGCCATTCAATGCAGTGACCGTATTTCTTAGAAAATGATCATATTCCAAAACATTGAAAACACAGTAGAATAGCTCCAAACTCATTGGAATTGTAAAACCCTTGCTTTTATTTTTTTATTTTAAAATTTGATTGTATGTTTGCTTTACTGTATAAATGTAGAGTTCTGTTCCACTAATATAATTTAAAGCAGCTGTGTTTTCAAAAGGAAAGAAGGAGATTTCAGAAGTGAATGCTATATTACATATAGATGCATATATTTCAGATGAAGAGTAAATGCTACTTTTAGAAAAGTCTGGTCATTTAAGGTAAAAAAAAAAAACGGTTAGCATGACTGTGTGAGTGACAGAGGGAGGCTCTGTCTCCGTTATTTTATTCTATCTTGCACCACAAAATTATTTTCCTGAAGCTGCAAACTTAAAAAATATCTAACAGGTTTCAAGTGCTATAGAAACAGGGGAATGCATTTTAGAGTAAATATGCTTAAAACTATCTGCCAATATCATAGAAAGGCTTCTATACACCTTAGTCAATATTATGTGTAGTAACTACTACCGGTACAAAAAGTATTCTTGCAGTACTACTACTAAAAGAAGAGGCGGCTTTGAATCCTATAGGGGAAAAAGTTCTTATGGCTGAATAATTTGGTATGAGAGCAAAAGTGATGGGATGGACACCCTTTCTTTCTTCTCACTATTTCATGTCATTCCCACTAGTCTAGCCCCTGCTTTCTGGGAACAAAGAATAGCCAAGGAGCTTTTGACCAGTGCATCTTTGAGTAGGACTTAAGCTTCAATTCCTGTTTCCAAGGCTCCCCCTGGCTTAGAGAAACCTATAGCAATTCTTTTTGCTGTTTGTGTTAACACTCTTTTATCATGAGAGAACTCCAAAATGTAAATTTAGATTAGAGATTATCTGCTGATAGTAGCTGGTGTCTAGGAAGCGAAGGGAACAAATGTTGTTTAGTAATAGGGGAACATCTTAACAGTTAAAAGTTTTTTTCTGTTCATTTTAAAGGAAGCTTAGCGAAGGTAAGCAAAATGTCTATACATCTGTTCACAGGAAATCGCTTTGACGAAAATGTTATGCATCTCCAGAAACAATGAAGTGGTTCAGGGTTGTTTAGGAAGCTAACAGTCAATTATGGCATAGTGGTTAGAGTGCCAAACAAAGGATGGAAGACCTACATTCACATCCCCACTTAATCATAGGTAGTCCTCGACTTACAAGTATAATGGAGCCTTGAATTTCCTTCATAAGTCATAGTAGTCATAAATTGAGGCACCCATATGACTGGAACTGATTTTCTAACTTTGTTTGCTGAGGTCCTTAAGTGAATCTGGTGGTCATTAAGTGAGTGTGGTGGTTATTAAGGGTACGCCATAGTTGTGAAGTGGATCCACATATTCCTGTGAGCAGTTTTTTTTCCTGGAAACTAGCTGAAAAGGCCAAACCCAGCAAAAAACTCATCACAAATTGCAATTCCAGGATGGCAGAATGTAGTAACTTGCCATAAGGGAGAGCTGGTTGCCAAGTGCTTGAAATGTAATCAGGTGGCTGTGGCGTGTGTGTGTGTGTACGTATACAGCTGCGTGTAGCCCTTGAAACTTCATAACTGTGTTGTAAGTAACTTCTGGAAGTCTTAATCCGTCATAACTTTGAATGGCTGCTAAGCAACCAGTCATTAAGGGAGGGTTCCTTGCACAAACATTTCCTTGGGCTAGTTATTCTTTCTCACTGCACAGTCATTATTAGGATAAGGGGAAAGGAAAGGAATATATTTTAGAGGAAATGGTAGGTATCACAAGATGTGTAAAATCCTTTGTTTTCTCCAATGTGTGGTTTGATGAGACCAAATATTTCCAGCCAGGAAAGCGTAAATCCTAGAGTCAATATTACAGTCGACTAGCTTTCAGGCCTGAGTTACTGTCCTCTCTCCCCCAGTCTGATTATGTTGATGAATTATTTCACGGAGGGAGCTTAAGGAAGTCAAGCCTGCCTCAGGGCTTGTTACTGAAATCACCCATTTCTCTGTTTGGAAGGAGACAGAAGTCACTGTTCCCCATTTCTTCACGACAGCAGAAGTGCTTAATTCAAAACATAAAAGGGAGGGAACATTCCTAGATCCTCTTATCCAGAAGATTTTCAGTTACCTAGTGCTTGGATCTCTTGGAGATTGCCTGAAAGAGGTTTCTCTTTTTGAAGAGATATGGCCTTCAGCCTTCAGCCATATCTCTGCCCTTGATTCTGGAAGAGAAAACATTCGAGAGAAGAGCTTTGTGTGAATCTCTCCCGGCTTGAGGGTCTAGTGCAGGGGTGTCAAACTCACGTCGTCACAGTGGCATCACGTGACATATCAGGATTTCCCCCCCTTTTGCTAAACCAGGTGTAAGCGTGGTCAGCATGTGATGCATCCGGCCCATGGGCCAGGAGTTTGACAGCCCTGGTCTAAGTGGTAACAGATTCCAATCATTATCTAAAGCAGTGGTCCCCAACCTTTTTTGTACCACGGCCCGGTACAAAATGATCCACGGACCGGTACCGGCATCAGCACGCACGACCAAGGCAAGGCGAGTCGAGCGACCAGCCAGCCAGGCGTCCCCCGCTTCTCCCCGCCACCTTCAACTCCTCCTTTGTACCTTCTCACGGTCGATGGGCTTTTTGGGCTCTTTCTTAATCTCCTCCTGAGTCATGCGAGACTCCACCGCCATCAGGACGGCTCTTCGTTCGAAGCCGCCCCCCCCTTTGACGAAACTAAGGCGCGAGGATTCCTTCAGCACCCAAACGCCGCTTTCCAACCGACGACCGACAAGCTCACCCGGAAGCATTTTCTCAAGCGCCGTCGAAACAAGATGGTGGCGCCCAAGCAAAATAGGTAGCCCAGTACAAAATGATCCACGGACCGGTACCGGTCCGGGGCCCGGTGGTTGGAGACCACTGATCTAAAGCAAGGATAGGGATTATTATTTTTCTAATTCCTCTCTTACAAGAGTCACACTTTCTGGAGAATATGTTGGAGTCAGAGTGCGATAGTGGGTAAACTTGAATCCTAGGAGATAAAGGCAGAATAAAGAGAAAAGAAGAAAATTGTTTTGTATCTCTCCTTATTTTTCCTGTCATCTCCTCAACCTCCCACTTTCTGCCATCCCCTTCCTGTTCTGTTTATTCTTTCTTCCTCTCTTTGTTCCTTCTCTGCCGGCTGAAATCTGAAGAAATCTGACCTAATCCCTTTTTGAAATTTAAGATTGAAGGCTGTATAAAATTAGCCTTCGGGTGCACATTCCTGTTATGTCCCTTCTTATACTTGCTGGGAAGTGCAAATCACAGCACTAAGGGAAGTGGTAGGTAGATGTGTGAAGGTATAGATCAGTGGTGGGATTCAAAATTTTTTACTACTGGTTCTGTGGGTGTGGCTTGGTGGGAGTGGCATGGTGGGTGTGGCTTGGTGGGTGTGGCAGGGGAAGGGTACAATCTCCATTCCCATCCCACTCCACTGACCTGCTTTCCAGCTCCATTCTCCTGTGCAGGGCAACAAAAGAAGACCCAGCCAATCAGTTGGGACTCGGGAGGCAGATAGGGATGGGGCCAATCAGAGGTGGCATTTGCCGGTTCTCCAAACTACTCAAAATTTCCACTATCAGTTCTCCAGAACTGGTCAGAACCTGCTGAATAACAACTCTGGTATAGATGTTTCTCAAGAATACTGTAGAAAGATATTGACAGAAAGAAATGAAGAGGCATAATCCATGGTGTTACTTTAAACAATTTTAGCCCTTTCTTTTTCTCATATCATGTCTTTAAATTTTAAACTCTTTGTCTGATATTCTTTACTCCCATTTTGTACTTTGCTACCTCAATAATTTTCCTTTCTAAAAGGCTATAGTTAGATTAGTACTTTACAGAAAGTCCTTGACTTGTGACTGGTTGCTTAATGAAAGTCTGAAGTTACAACAGACTGGAAAAATTTCTTATGATGCATCTTCTAAATTATGACTGCCACAACACACTTGGGATCATGCAATTGCATTTTGGGGGCTGGGCAACTGGCTTGCATTTATGACTAGTTGCAGCATCTATGGTTACATTATCAGGTTTGCAACATTTTTTGCTGTTTTCCAGCAGAAAACACTCATTGCATAAGCTGGTGTTGGATTCACTTAACAACCACAGTTATTAAGTGCTTAACGACCACAGTAACGTGCTTAACAATCATTGTGAAAGCAGTGATAAAATCGAGTTCAGGCATGTGGTGATTCAACTTAAACCTGCAAGAACTTGAGACCAAAATTCTGGGCTCAATTGTCATTGTAAGTCAAGGACTACCTATAATCTCCTTCAGTGTTCATATTCATTTCCCAATTCACTCTCTAGTTTACTTTATCTTTTCAGCACAAAATATATTTCCATTATTATTTTCAGTGCCAAATTCACAAAATATAGAAACCCCCAATGGAGTCTCAGTTCACTTCCCACAAAGTATTAGCTGCTATAACTTTGTTTGGGAATGTCATTTTTATTTAAATGTTTACATGTGTAATTTTGATTCAGAAAATTGATTTCAATTTTATATATGTTCACAGATACATAAATACTACATTTGAAGATGCAGTCCCTTATTCCTTAAATAAGTTCCACTGAAATCAATGAGGCTGAACAGATCTTTACTTGATTGCGCTTCACATTATAATATAATCTAATACTCTTACTGCCTTGGGAGTTTGATCCAAAGAAATTCCTTGGGAAAAATCCTGAATGTTTTCACTTGACCTATACGAGATTCTTAACCTACAAAATAACTGTACTTTGAGTTTTCTTATCAACTTATTTTCAAGTAATAAACCATTGCAACTAACAAATGCAGAAATGAATCATATAAAGATATCTTCTGTTGAATCATATACAGTTCCACTGTCCAGCAATAAATCTTATTATACACAGGTTTTTCTTGCCCTGTTTTCTGAACCCTTGAACAAGTGGTATTTGGGGGGGAAACAGCCTGGACATTTTGCATGTGTGGTAAACATACACTTGACTTCTAAAACAGATGACGAAGAGAACTGGGTTCGTATTAGCAGAGTAACTGAATCACAAATATTTTTTATTTCTTCTCTTACCTATTAACCTCTGAATAACCTCTCTTAAATAATTAATATCAATGCATACATGTTTTTCTGTGTGTGTTTGGGTATGTGTATGTTTCTTATAGAAGGCTGAACAAGTTATTTCCCTTCACTTCTTTATTCCAGTTGTCTGTTATAGCGAGGAATCCTACCAAGTATCAATCAAAACTCTGATAAGTATAACTCTCTTTGATAACTAATGTAGTGTTTAGTTAAAAACAATATAAGCATGAATTGTGTAGCTATAAAACTCGTTTATAAAATTTGTAGCAAATAAAATGTCCATATTTAGTTACACTTGTGTGTGTGTGTGTGTGTGTGTGTGTGTGTGTGTGATTTTTCACGTAATAGATTACCCTATGTTTCCTAATATATTAATATAATAATACAACAGAGTGTTCCAGGTTTTCTGTTGTATCTAGGGGTTACTTTTAGAGTCTTTTAGTTAAACGATATCAAGAACAAAAATAGGAGTAATGTGCTAACATGGTCCAAAGGATCATACAATATATGTTTCTGAGAATGCTTCTACATAGCCTTTATAGGCATTCTTAGTAAATAAAAATAAAAGATGAAAAGATGAACTTTGTTCAGAAGTGCACCAAACCATTGGATTTGGAATGGGCGTTCAACATCAGCAGCTTGCCTTGTGGGAAAAAAAACTTGTGAGGTATTGTGGGAACAAATAAAGTAAACTGTCCCATGGCAGCCATTTAGTGAAATAAAAAAATATAACATGGTTCCAACATTTTACCGGCTCAAAATAGTTCACCTGAAATTAAAGATCTTAATAAATTGATAAAATTGAGCATACCATATAATCAAAACAATTCTAACCTAGCATAATAGGCAACACCAAAGCAAAACCTACCATTGTGATAATGATACAACTTTTTAAAATTTCCTCTGCAGATTCTGCTGCTCTCAATCCCAGTTAAATATGTTTACTACATAAAGAATGTTCTGTAAAATATAAAAAGGAAGAATAGACCATTATAGGTAACACAAGTATAGGTAATACAAACATTACTCCCCACTCCCCGCAATTACTTAAAGATTTGCCCGTTCGTGGCACTTACTTACTATCAGAAAAGAGAAAATAAGAATTCTGATTCATGTAAAATTTGCACATGGCCAAATGGCTATTAAGTTTTCTGTCTGGATACTAACTTTGGATTGTCAACACAATGAATACCTTTAAAATAGTCTCAGTATAGACTATTCCTTCAATAAAAGAAAAGTAAAATAAACTATTGCAATCATATCTTGAGATTGCACATCTTTGTATCTGATGGAATCTTTAGGCTGTAATAATGTCTAATAAAATAAAAATGACACGGCTACCTTGCGTTATCCAGCAAAGATAGCAGGTCATGATATCAGCATTTTATAATTTTGCCCATCTTTTCTGCCTGGTCCTTGAACTTACACTGATACAAATCTTAAGAAATGGTTTTCTGAAGATTTGAGTTTAGCTTTCCCATATTTAACTTCTCAGCTGGAAAGTAAATTATTAATGTTATCAGTAAATTAGAATAAATAATTGAGATTCAACTTTGTTAATTTGAGATAAAAGGCTCAACAGTAAGCTATGAAGTATTTGAGTGGCATCAAATTCTGTCTCCTCCCCTTCTCTCCCTCTCCCTCTCCGTCCCTCCCCCTCTTTCCCTTCCCCTCCCCCTCCCCTTTCCCTCTTCCTCTCCCTCCCTCTCTTCCTCTCCCTCTCTCTCTCCCTTTCCCTCTCTCTCCCTTTCGCTCTTCCTCTCCCTCTCCCTCACCCTCCCTCCCTTTCTTCCTCTCCCCCTCCCTCTCCCTCTCCTCCTCTCCCTCCCTTTCCCTCTCCCTCTCCCTACCCCGCCCTCTCATGCACACACATATAGGTCAGAACTGGAATCCATGAAAAAGATGACCTGACTCTGCTTCAGACTGCACTATACTATAGGATGAGAATGCAGTGAACATTAGGGCAGGAATTCTTTAATGATCTGGCAAGGTTTTAAAGTGTTAGCTCTAGCTTGCCCTTAACGTTTTAAACAATGCATCTGAAGATACAATTACTGTAAAAGGATCCCACTTTCCATCTCATGACTAGTTGCTAAGTCCTCGTTAACAAGGCTTCTTCCAAAGCACTTACTGTATCCTTTCAAGTACATATGACCTGAATCCAGAAAAATGCCCATATATCACTCAGAGCAGTGACGACCATTTTGTGTCAGTTAATGAAAAGATACTTCCCATAAAATTAAGATTCTGCTCCTCTAGAGAGATATAAGAAGCAAAGGATAAAAAGGACAAAGTCAAACAATTTAAATAACATCTATGTGCAAACAAATAATGGAAAAACAAAACCTTGGGTCAATTTAAAATCAGCCTAATAAACCTCAGCTTTCATGAACTTACAATATGAATGTCAAGCAAAAAAGAAAAGAAAAAAAAAGAGCACATTTCTGAGTCAGCAAAAATGTTTCTGTCTTGTATCTGAAAGGCACAGGATTCCCAATTATTGTTCAGTTGATCTTATTTTACCATATTTATCCAAGATGAAAGTGATATTAAATGGGAGCCTGAACTGAAGACAATCTTCTTCCTCTAAAATCAAAAAAGAATAAGTAGTCAGTTCAGTTTTCATGTGGTAAGGAATTCTAATTTGACCTCCTCTTCATAAAAAAGTATAGGATTATAATCTCCCCATACCTAGCTCTGAATATTCTACAGCAAGTATTTATCTATTTTCAAAGTAAAATTTTGAACTACTGCGTTAAGCAATATTATCACCCTACAGATACTGTGATGTACAAGAATATTAAACCATAACTATTTGATATATGACTGACAAATACTTACTGTATATTTTCTAAAATAAACTACATATTTAATATGCTTTTAAAAATTACTTACTTGCAACGCACTATATTTTGCACTAGAATGACAGTTTTAGATTGTGCTTTATGAACCAGAATATATATAAATGCAGATTAACTTGGGCCACTCACTCTTTCTCTCTCTGCTCAATCCATCTCACAGGGTTGTTGTTTAGGAAAAATAGGAGGAGGAAGGAGTTATGTATGTTTGCCTAATTTATTTATAAAAACAAAATAAATTCAGCATAAATAAAATAAAATAATAAATTAATAGATGTATTTTATGGAACTATGTCTAGTTGCATATTCGATATTGTTGAGATTAGTATTAAGAATAAATAACATTAAATAGTATAAGTAATATGTCTAAAATGTTTTAAAACTACTGATAGATATTGGAAAAGATGCCATATAAAAATGAGTATATTTTATATTGGGAATTATGATATGTTGAACTCAGTGTTGGGATTCAAATTTTTTTACTACCAGTTCTGTGGGTGTGGCTTGGTTGGGGTGGCAGGGGAAGGATACTGTAAAATCTCCGTTCCCTCCCCACCCCACTAACCTGCTTTCCAGCTCTGTTCTCCTGTGCAGGGAGATCAGCTGAGACTTGGGAGGCAGAGAATAGATGGGGGCGGGGCCAGTCAGAGGTGGCATTTGCCAGTTCTCCGAACTACTCAAAATTTCTGCTACCGGTTCTCCAGAACTGGTCAGAACCTGCTGAATACCACCTCTGGTTGAACTTAAGTGCTATCTATTAAGATAAAAAATGTAGTGTAATATCTTTTAAAGATGTGTGTTATTCATTAATTTTTATTATAATTAATGACAAAATTGAGGTTTGATGTTCAAATCTTAGTGGTAATTAAAAATATCCTATTTGTGAAGGAGTAAAATTTCATTTGACAGGTGGTGTAGATTTCAGGTTAGAAATACATGGTTAATATTCACGACTACATCATTTAAATCAAACCTATCACCGTGGCTTGTTAGAATTCATCATTCCTCTTCAAGTTGTTCATCTAGTATTTATCTTCTTGAAAATTTGAATATACAGCACTTTCCCCATGAATTATTCAAATGGTTAAAGGTCGAAAAAATAAATAAAAATGAACGAGATAGTAGTACTACCTGAGACCTTGTTCAAAAGTTGCCTTTGTATAGCTGAAGAAGTAAATCGGGGCAAAGATTTTGTAATCAGTCTCTATAACGGAGTTACTAGAATGTCCTCCAAATAAGAGTATTGATCTATTAAGCATTAGATAAATGTATTTTGTATTTTAATATTTTCATTGTAGCAAACATTAAAATACAAAGCCCGACTGTTTATTTATTACCCAACTCAATATTATCTCTCCTGATTTATCACTGTTCTCCAGATTCACAGACAAAGGAAAATATTTTGCCATCATTTGCTTTCTGTTTATTTCCAAGAAGGTGCTTTCCAAATGCAAATCAAAGTTCTACCCTTGATAGGAACGGATAAGTGGTCTGCATTTTTAAACAATCTGACCCTATTCACACCTTCCAATCAAGTTGACAAATTGAAACAGTTATCCTTCCTGCTTTGCATTTTGCAATACAGTAATTTTCCACTCCAAACACGTGAAGGGGAAAAAAAATTGCATTCGGGATGTATTTGGGAGAAGATAGTGAAGAAATATACATCTTTTTTAAAAAAACAAAGAGGCAAGCAGAGGTTATATTTGAACATAGAGTTAATGCCTTCTAGAACTAAGCTGAGTCATTTGTCCTTATCCTTGAGCTATGATATCTTCCCCAAACAAACATTAAAACTATGTGATTATTGCAGATGGAGGACACAGAGAAAGTTTATTCTTTTCCTGTCTTTAAAAAAACCAAAAACATTGTGACAATACTTTTCTATATTAGGGATGTATAAAGAAAAGTGTCTCCTAACCAGTGGTGTCCGACTCTAGTGCTCATCTATGTTTCCTAGCCAATGGTGCCAGCATTGTCCAAAGATGCTTCCGTAGTCATGTGGCCAGCATAACTATATGCTGTGGACCACAGAATGCTGTTACATTCCCACCAAAGTGGTACCTATTTATCCATTCTGAGCCACGGTGGCACAGTAGTTAGAATGCAGTACTGCAGGCTACTTCTGCTGCCTGCCAGCTGCCTGCAATTTGGCAGTTTGAATCTCACCAGGCTTGAGGTTGACTCAGCCTTCCATCATTCCGAGGTCAGTAAAATGCGAACCCAGGTTGTTGGGAGCAATAGGCTGACTCTGGAAACCACTTAGAGAGGGCTGGAAAGCACTGTGAAGTGGTGTATAAGTCTAAATGCTATTGCTATTCACATTAACATGCTTTCGAACTGCTTGGTTGGCAGGAGCTGGGGCAAGTAATAGAAACTCATCCTGTTGTGCAGCTTTTGGATCTTGAACCCAGACTGTCACCTTTCCAGCTTACAAGCTCAACGTCTTTAACCACTGAGCTATTCTCTCTTCATAAGAATGTTTAGGCTCCTACAAATGATCCTTGAGGCCAATTATCTTATGAATAGTTAATTCCAAATACCATGCCAGTTTTGGAAACTAAGGGGCAGAGCTGTTAAATAAGATGAATGACCCGTTGGGATACCCATATCAAAATAACTTACCTTATGTCCGGCCAGAACTTGAAAATAACTTTTAAAGTATTTAAACAAAATGATTTGGTTGAGATCTGCATATGTGGGATTGATTGGGGTAAATTGCAAGGGCGACTCCGAAATATAACATTATTATATTTTATTTATATCTTAAATTGTTGTACATTACAATTTTATTTTGGATTGTATTTTATTACTACTTCATCTTAAATCGTATTTTGTCTAGATTCCATTTTAAATTGTATTTTATCAAATTTCATTTTGAATTGCTTTTATTAAATTTTAGTAATGATTTGTTGCTGAAATTTTGCACTTTGATATGGCCTAAGGGCTAATCAATAAAGACTTACTTACTTGTTAAGTAAGTTCTGCCAGTTACCAATGAAGAAGAAGAGAAGAAACTGTGACAAGACCATAATAATCATTGTAATCTAAATGGTTTGAGGTCAAGTACATAGGGACAATTTCTGATTACTTAAAATACCAGCCTGACTTTATTTACCATTGCTCCAACAAACAAAATGTTTTGGCAAAACCAAATGGAAGAGTTTATTTAATGGGCAGCTTCAACCAAAGCAGAACCACTGTTGCACAAGAGAACACAAGTTTAGTATTTACCCAAAATTGGATCTTCCCCTTTTAGGCTGTGCTCCCTACAATATGTTAAGTTCCTTTTTCAGCCAGGTCAGAGATGAGTCCAAACTGATCTTAATAAACCCGCAATCCACCTCATGTATCATTGTGACATAAATGAACAACTCATGGTGACAGAAATGAGATTGAATCCTGTGTAGCAAGGATGGCATGAGCAAACAAGAACAACTCCATCCCCTGCCACGAACCTGCTGGTTTGTTTAAAGAAGTATTACCATACAGCCACACCATAGAAATTCAGCACAAACCCAAAAGGCCAATAGCAGCATTACTGTACAGTCATTTAAGAACTAAATATTTGTTGGCAGTAGCGGAATAGTAATTGTCTCTGAAGCAACCACCAGAGCTGAAGGTTACCGATAATATGGAAGGCCAATGGCAATACTTCCCAGAAAGCTTTCTGATGCAATTTATTATTATTTTTTTCAAGTCAAAGCTGAGTTCAAGCTGATCTTAATAAACATAATTGGTTCACCACTTAAGTTATTGGCTAGGCTTATTAATGAACAATCAGGCAGTACCGCACGATTTAGGCCAGATCAATTTGATTTCTGCTCATATGCCAATAACCAGCTGAATATGGTGGCCTGCCAGATGGTTCATAATTTCCTTTGTAGGCACAATTTGTAGGCACATGCTTCATTTGACTTAACAAAAAATTATTTGCAGACATAGCTTAGGTGATATGGCAGATAATTAAACAAATGCCCTGAAGGGCTAATCCTGAATATGTTGCTGAGACTATCAGTAGGGATGGACAATTCTTTCGGTTCATTTCTTAGCAACATTTCTCATCAAAATGACTATAAGTTCAATGTTATTCTGTTGGCTATAAATTTAGTAGAAACTGCTTGCATTAATATTTCTATGCACTTTTATATAAATGCTTTCTAATATATGCATTTGCACCAAAGCCATTTTAATGTGCACATTATTTGAAGCAATTTTTCTTTAGGAAGATGATTTTGTGAATAGGTTTTACTAGTATACATATCCTCAGGTGGATTATTCCCTAATGTGAATATTTGAAGTGCATTGCTTTCATTCCGGGTATTTTTCAGGTTCTGTATATTCGACATGGTAAACAATTGCTATAGTGATCTAAAAAAAGGATCCATGGAATTCCATTTTTCATGGGATCCTAATTATTATTAGGAATTATATTTCTGTGTGAAGAGCTGGTAGGAACAGATGAATCAAAAACAAGGAGAAAGACTCCTGAAAAATATTCTAATTGACAGCTATGTGGTTTGTTGCTGTTCTTTTCTACAATATTTATTTGTTTGTATCCTGCCTTTATTATTTTTTACAAAGAACTCAAGGCTGTGAACATATCCAACACACCTTTCCCCTCCTATTTTTCTCACATCAACAATCCTATAAAGTACAATGGGCTGAGAAAAAGTGACTGGCCTAAGGTTACTCAGTTGGCTTTCATAGCTAAGGCAGGACTAAAACTCACAGCGCCTTGATTTCTAGCCTGGTGCCTTAACCACTAGATCAAGTTTTTCTTTTTATCCAGTTTATGAATCCATTTACATGTTCTCATGAGCCTGTATAGTACTCACAGGAACTTCTAAGCTCATTTGCACGAACCTTTTTTATAATCTACCCATTTTAGGAAAGTATGAACACAAATCAATAACTGCGTTTAGACATTGTAGATTTTATGGAAGTTTGGGTATTTTTTAAAAATGAAATTGCTGTTTTCATTTTTTTTTTTACCTTTGTAAGTAACAAAGACAGCAACCATTCTTTCTGTGGGAGCCATTTTAAATTTCCAATTAAAATTTTACCTTGGCACAAGCCCTTCTTCAAAAACTAGTGATATCCAGAGATGCACAAAAACCTGATTATTCCAGAAACAATATGGGACTATGCTGTGTATAGAATGTGAATAAAGAGTGATTCGTTTATTGCACAGTATTGTTTATAGTAATTGCATGTTGCTATCACTGTATTGCTTTTAACTGTCAATTCACTGTTAGTGTCTTTGCTGTGAAATGCTATAAAAGAGCTGACTGTGATTGAGGTAGCATCAAATCTCATAAATAAATAAGTAGCTGTTTCATCCAACTATAATTAAGGTTAAAAATTACAATGTTACAGTGTGCTGTTCAGCTGAACTACTGGACAAAAATAATTAGTTTGGATTTCTTTAAAAAATATATATATATATATATATATATATATATATATATGCCATATAACCTTTTCCAATATATTCTATTCAAGCTATGGTCTTCACCCAGAGATTAAAAGTTATCCCATGCAAATAGCTTTAATTCAGGGCTGTCTTATACCTTCTAGGTGTCTAACTTGTCAGTTTACTCTGAAAACGCTCACCCCCTGGACTTTGTCCTTTTTCCTGCAAAAGCAAAGTGAAGATGGATTTTTTGCACCTTTACATGATTGGTTGATCATGCACTCTTTTAATCACACTTTCTTGAGAAGACCTTATATTCATAACCTTTTGAATTCCTCTCCTTTCCCCCTTCTGAAATCTTATTGTATGTATGAGATGTAGAGACGATTATTAGGAATTTCAGTTTAATAAGCTGGACTTGCAGAATTCTAGGAAGGCCTCTATGCACATTTTTGTAGTTCTAAAAATTCTGTGAAAGGAAACCAAAACAAATTTATTTTAGTTGAACATTAATTCCGCAGACATGTTTGCACACTGAGCAATCTCTGCTGTAATCCTTAACTATTTGTTTTCCTGAAGATATATATTTCTGGAACTCTTATCATTTAAGAAAGCTCTGTGGCAGCAAATAAATGGAATGAAATGAAACTACTGCACAGTTGCCATTGGTTTGAATGTAAGTAAAACTTGGCTGCAATATTTTTTCCCTAAAAACTCCTATGTTTAAATGCATAAGATACCTAAACATTTTCTTCTGATTTTTGCAAATTCCCAAAACATTCTGGAAGCAAAATGCCACTATGATGGCTTATTATTCCAAATTGACAACAACAATATATAATGACAAAAATTACTTTACATTTCACAACGTAGCCTGGATGTACAGTTCTCATCGCTTAATCACATATAAAAACCCAATATACTCAGCTATCTATATACTACTAAAACTCTCAATGTCACAACCTTTAACTGAGAGAAATAGTGCATTGTAGGGCAACCATTTTTGAGCCAAGGTACCTCAAATGGGATAAACTTATGGAACATGTCCCAAATCCAGGACCCATGACTCCTGAAGTAATGAAATTTGGGGAAATTGTGTCTGTCAGTGCCATTGGCTGGGATGCTGCCACAATCATGTGATTTTCATTTTTCTGAAGATCTCACAATTCCTTGTTTCCACACCTATCCAGTAGCAGCCATTTACCTGCTTCCTGGGAAGGGAAAGAAGGGAGGGAAAAAAGGACGATTTTTGATGCTCCCCGCCATCTTCCTACAAGGAACTCAGTGGCAGGAAATCTGAAGTCACCCCCGCTGCTTTTTTGCCCACCTGTGGTCATTCTGTTTCTCTGTTAAGTTAAGGAAATACCTCTGAAACAACGACTCAACCCATTGGAGTTGTATAGTAAAAGCTATAATAGAGTGATATTTGGTTATTTAAGACATTTAATAACCTTAGAATTTCTAAATAGTTCCACCATTATTATATGCAGCTTTCTTAAATAAGCATGTCTTTTCCTCAAAACTACATAAAGGGATGTTAGGATAACAGGAATCTTGCATAGGTGTTTTCATGGCTTCCTACCTGGAATGAAAGTGCTTTTGGGCATTTGGCCTAATATTAAATTGTAAGGTATAATTTTAATAACATATAAATTATCAGAAGGGAATGGTTCCAGGGATCCTTATTAAAGAATCCTGTAACAGATTAGAAGGTTCTCATTCAATATATACTAGAGCTGGACTGGTAGCAAATCTAACAATAAAGCCTCATTTATTCTGGCCTAAGAGAATGTCCATCTATTTGTCTACCAAACTGTCATGAGACTTTTATTCTAAAAGATAATTCACTCTATAAGATAAGAGCTGCTCACCAATTCCTTGCCCTATATCTCAGTAATTGATAGTTCAATCTACTTTCCTCTTGGCACTGTGTGGGGGTAATGTTGGTTATATATTCTTCTGTGGACTATGATTCGCTAGAATGATGTAACAGTATTCTTGTTTTATTATACATATAATAAAAACATTCTTTTTATTTTTCTTATATGCATCCATTTCATGTATTCATAACTATGTTTATACTTATACCTGTTATCTTATAAGTGCTTGACAAAATAAATAAATAAATAAAATGTACTTTCCATAATTACCAGATACTTCCCTCTACTTATGCTAAGGAGTTTAACACCGTATACATTTGCCACGTAGCAGAAGAATATTGTGGTCTCTGAGCCTCGGAAAGGAGAAGTTTTTATCATATCGCTCTACTTCTCTCCAGTCATGTCTTGCCCTGATCCTCAGGTGTGATGGAGAGAAGGGTTAACCTGCATTTACCTCAAAGCATATCCCACAAAACATATCTAACTAGTAGCATTTTAACTCAGGCAGGGTCAATGTGATTCGTGAAAGACAGCCACACCCCATTTCATTTCTTGTGACTTGGTTTTAAAACTGGAGAGGGGAAATCTTTATGTACTCTTTTTCTGACATTCCCACCTTAACATGCATCTTCTGATAAAGAAAGCTGGGACCACCTGAATAAGCAAACCCATATTTTAAAAACAAGGATGAGCTGGAGGCTATAGGTAATTTTGGGCATCCCAATTAGTTGGACCCCAAGTGACCAGTTTTTTATGCAACCAAGTTTTGAATAGTGATACACATGAAAGGAAACCTTGGTTGCTTCTTGCGTGGTTCACCAGCTCACAATTTATGTTTCTAGAACATGTGTCTGAATTATGTATAGAATATAAGTTAACTGAATGGTGCAGATGGTACTTTATTTTAGGAAAGGACTTCAGGAGCCTACAGGCTTCAAAGACAACTGGCTGGGAATGTAATGCAACTGCATATCAAACTGAAGTGACAGTTATGAAAACTTCTTGTTTGAATTTCATTGGACATGGAGGCCCAGTGATGGGAGGCAACTAAGGGAGGGAAAAGTTAGACTTGGAGATTTTGGCACATGATTCTCAGATCTGGCTATGTAAACCATATCTTTCTCAATAAATGGAGTTAAGGATAGTTGTTACTTAGAGTTTCAAGCTGATGCAGGTATGACATTTCGTTATTTAATTCCATCTCGTTAAGAAGGCTTACCACAGCCACACAAAAAGGGCGTTGGTACTTACCTGATATGCCCATTCTCTGTGAGCTGTGAAGAGCATCCAGAAGTGGGAGGTGCTTCAGTCTCTTCTGGAAAGGCTGGGCTTAAAAACTCTGGGACGCTCGTCTTCCTCCATGGGACACCTCCTCAGTATCCCCCAGTTTTGCAAAGACTGAGTGCCAAAGTCCGGGACTCATCACTTAATCTAGATCCCTGACCAGAATGGAACCCCACCAAATGGAAAGAAATGGGTGGGGCTGGATGCTCTTCACAGCTCACAGAGAACGGGCGTATCAG
This sequence comes from Pseudonaja textilis, assembly GCF_900518735.1. The sequence continues at coordinate 42,234,917 of NW_020769312.1, forward strand.
GTAAGTACCAATGCCCTTTCTTCCATGAGCTGTTCAGAGCATCCAGAAGTGGGACATACCAAAGCCTGTCCTGTCCTTAGGGAGGGACTCGGTCTGGATCGAAATCCACTCCTAAACTCTATGGACTCTCTGCAGGACTCTTCTGCCAAATGAAGCATCCGCTGAGGCATAGACATCAATTTTATAATTTCTGACAAAGGGTGATGGTGAAGCCCAAGTTGCTGCTCTGCAGATTTAGTCTATGGAAGCCTGAGTGGCCCATGTTGCTGAAGTTGCTGTACTCCTTGTCGAGTGGGCTGAAATGCCCTTAGGAACCGAGATGGACTGGCATTCATAACTTTTAGCTATGGTGACTCTCAACCATCTACCAATGGTCGTTGATGACACCCTGCATCCTAAAGTGGATGGGTTGAAGGATAGGAATAGAGCCTCAGATATTTGAAATGCCGCCGTGCGGTCTAGATAGATGCTTAACGCCCTTTGAACATCAAGTCAATGCCATTGATGCTCCAGTCTATGAGATGGTTTCGGACAAAAATTTGGAAGCACCAACTCCTGCTCTCTGTGGAAGGCTGAATTAACTTTAGGGATGGACGATGGATCCAATCTGAGAACCACTCTGTCCGCATGAAACATGCACAGGTCCTTTCTCATCGACAATGCTGCCAACTTGGAAATCCTCCTTGCTGATGTGATTGCAATTAAGAAGACTACCTTATATGTCAGGAATTTGAGACTAGCGGTTCTTAAAGGCTCAAACAGGCCAGTTGTAAGTGAGATTAATACCTTGTTGAGCTCCCAAGTGGGATAGCGGTGAATTACAGGAGGTCGTAAGTTTGCAGCACCCTTAAAGCTGCAGATATGTGGATGGTGCACTATGGAACAAAGGTTACCCCAGGATATTACCGAAGCTAAGGCCGCCACCTGTCTGCATATTTGGAGATAGGCCCTTGGTCAACCCCTCCTGTAAAAAGTCCAATAACTGTCCTATTGATGGGGCAGTTGGGTCGATCTTAGGCCCCTGGCACCAGCAACAGAAAGCGGACCACGTGGCCTTGTATATACGATTTGTAGAGGACCGTCTGGATGCTTGTATGGTGGCAATGGCATCCTCTGAAATCTGTTGGGTCCTTAAACGGTTCCACTCAACCTCCATATGGCTAGGCTGAGCCATTGTGGGTCCAGGTGAAGTACCAGCCCTTGTGAGAGGGAAACCCTCGACGGTGGAATTTCATAAGATTGTTCTCTCGACAGGTCCTGTTAGTCCACGAACCACATTCGCCTGAGCCAGTAAGAGGCGACCAATATCAGTTCCGCTCGTTCCTCCAATAACTTCTGGATCAACCTGGGTATTACAGGGAGTGGAGGAAACGCATATAGAAGTCCGGGAGGCCACTGACATCGCAGAGCGTTGATGGCCTCCGCCCCCTGAGTCGGGTACCTTGAAATATACTGGGGCAATTGGGCATTGTGGGGAGAGGAAATTGATTGGTCACTGGTTGCCCAAATCTCCGCACTGCTTCCTGGAAGAGAGACGGGTGTAGGTGCCACTCTGCCTGATCTATCGAGGCCCTGCTGAGCCAGTCCATTTGTGTGTTTAAGGCCCCTGCTATGTGCTCTGCCTTGAGCGACAACAGATTGGCCTTGGCCCACTTGAACAACCTGGTCATCTCTAGCATCAGAAGTTTGGAGTGGGTACCCCCCCCCCCGTCTGTTTACGTGGGCCTTGGCTGTGATATTGTCTGTCAAGACCAGACCGTGGCGTGATTGGAAAAGGGGTAGAAAACTCCGTAAAACCAGATGAACTGCTCGCAGCTCCAACAGGTTGATGCTTTGTGATTGTTCAGAAATAGTCCAAATTCCCTGTGCAGTGTGGGATTGGAAGTGAGCTCCCCATCCTACCAGGCTGGCATCGGTTGTGTTCATTGCCCTGCAAGGTTCCTTGAAAGGACATTCCTTGTTTATCATGTTTTCCAACCACCAGCAGAGCGATCGGAGAACATTGTGCGGTATCTTTTTCTGGACATTGGAAGTGGCTCTTCTGGATCACTGGAAAGGTAGCAGGAACCATTGCAGATCTCTAGAATGGAATCGAGCCCAAGGCACAATGGAAATACAAGAAATCAGTTTCCCTAACAGTTGAGACAGAACTGCCAGGAAAACCCTCTTTAAGACTCTGATCTCTCTGGCCAAAGACTGGATACTATTCAACCTGTCCTGAGAGAGAAAAACCTTGCCCTCCACGGTATCTATCACTGCCCCTAAATGAACTAACCTAGTTGAAGGGATCAAATGGCTTTTATCCCAATTTATGGAAAAGCCGTGACCTTGAAGGGTCTCCAGAGTAATCTTGGTATCCAAATTTGCTTGATGTCTGGAAGATGACAAAATTAAAATATCATCCAGATAACATTGTAAATGAATAGATTTGTTCCTGAGGGAGGCAGCCAAAGCCGCTAGGTCCTAGGGGCCGAAGCCAGACTGAATGGTAGGGCGATATATTTGTAGTGCCAATCACAATAGCAAAATCTAAAGTATTTGTAGTGAGCAGATCTAATTGGTATATGTAGGTAAGCCTCTGTCAGATCTATAGAGGTCAGGACATCGTTCTCCCTGATGCTGAGCAGAATGGACTGGAGAGTAGTCATTTTGTATTTTCGATAAACCAATGATCTGTTCAGATGTTTGAGGTCCAGAATTGCCCTCCAGCCCCCCAAACTCTTTGGGACCACAAACAATAGAAGGTAACAGCCTTGACCCCGTTGTTCAGATGGGACCTCTCTAATGGCCCGAATATGCAGAAGATGATTGATAGCCTCCTGCATCAACGCTCTCTTAATGGGATCTGTGGACCTAGGGCTCCTAATGAAAAAGTTCGGAGGGGAAGATTGAAACTCTAGCGCCAAACCAAACCTAACAGAGTCCCTGACCCACGCATCAGAGGTGGAGCTGTCCCATTGATCAGAAAACAATTTTAGCTGCCCTCCAATGGGAGCTGCTGTCAAGCAATATATCCCTCAAGTGGAAGAGCCATCGTAGGGAGGACTGTGTAAAAAAGGACGCAGCTGTAGCTGCCCTAATGGCCCAGGCATCACAGAGTGCCAACTCTGCTCTCTTTTCCTCCGGTCTCAGGGCTTCCTCGGCCTCGTTGGGAAAGGTTAAAGAAGAGGCCAGTGCCACAATGGGCTCATCCACCTCCGGCATTTTGAGAAAATTGGAAAACTCTGGTGCCAAATTATAATATCGTTTATCATACCCTGTTGGGGCTGGGTAGGATGCTGCTGATGCCCATTGATTTTGTACTAATTCAGCAAACATATGAGGGACAGGAATAGTTTCTGCCTCATTAGCCAGTTGTGAGAACAGTAAAGATTTAAAGAGGTGCGGACGAAAAAGGCCAGGTAGGTTGGTCCGGAATGAGGCCTTCGTCATCTGACATTCCTTGTTCTAGTGGGTCAGCCTCTGACAACCCCAAGTCCATCCGATGGATCGACCCCACCTCCATGGGAACATCCTGGTCATCTAGTTCCACCTCCTCCCGAAGCCCCTGGGCTGGTATGTCAGGGATATTGGGGAATACCTGAGTTTGATGATGTCCCATATGCACAAAGGATCGAGCAGACAGAGAACCCGCTTCTGAAGTAGCCGAAAAGTGTCTGGTCCAGATGGATTGCTGAACTCCAGCCACAACACCCTTTTGTATGGCCATCTCCATCCATTGCCTCATTTCAATGGGAATAGTCTCAAGTAATCCCTCCTCCTGTCTTAAACTGGCGGTCGTAGGGGTGAAGGTTGCCTCTGGGATTCACTGGTCAGTGCTCATTGGAGGAGATATGCCTATGGGAGGCTGTCCAGAAAGAGCCTGTCTGGGCTGGGTGGATAAGTCCAAGGGCCCCAACAATGCACTTAGGCCCTGATCCGATTATTGTGTCATAGCCATCTTGTCCGCCTCACTGGCCTGTTTCTGCCACTGTCTTTCCAAGGCTTGGTGCCATCTATGGGCATCCTTATCCGCCGCCTTAGAGGCCTTTTTGGGCCCACTGACTTATCTCAGGACTTATTTGTCTTGGAGTGGAAGACGTTGTCACCTTCCATTGTGGAGGACTGAATCTCCTGTCTCTAACTTTAATTTTTTTTAAATAATAATAATAATAATAATAATAATAATAATAATAATAATAATTATTATTATTATTATTATTATTATTATTATTTGTACTTAGGGGTGGTGCCTACCCCTGTGGTTGAAAGTAGGGCACTTCTCCAGGAGTGTAAGTCTATATATATATATCTATATACAAATACACACATATATGTATACATATGGCTATATCTATATGTAAGCCTGTATATATGGGAAACAGTATCTAAAGGTCCCCAGCAAGGGAAAAACCCCAAGCACTCCAAGCAAGAAATATTCAGGATCCCTGGTCCCCAACAAGGGACAGGATGGATCCTGGATGGACCCTTTCCTGTCAAATGGCACTTGAGGCTTCGCTCCAATGTAACGATCCAAAAGCAATTCCTGTTTAAGGACTAGCCTGCTTATCTAACGCCAGCAGGCTAAGAGAGAAATAATCCCAGGAAAGTGGAGTGGGAAAGTACTTGCCCCGGTCCCCAAGAAGGGAAACTACCGGGGAATGGCGCCTGTAACATTTAGGTGTGAACTTGAAGCCAGCCGTTTAAAAAGGCGGGAAGGCAGAATCTCCGATGTTAAATGCCTGAGCAGTTTAACGAGCCGCTGCTGCTGACTCTCCAAAATGTCAGACAAATGATCCTGTAAGGAGAAGTGAGCCGTGGCTGCGAGCGTTCTGGCAAGATCACAAAGATAAGACAATTGGGGAATTAGATAGGCTAATTGCCTGAAACGGCCGTCTCAGACTGCCTGCGAAGTGGCAGGCTCCGCCAGTCACAAAGAGTTGCTCTCAACTGATCAGGGTGATAACCTAATAGAGCCACAAGCCTTGAAATCGCCAGATTAATTGGGGGGAAAATTTGCAAGCCGAATTAACCCAAGAGTAAACCTGAATCTTGACTAGCTGAATCAGAAACCGTTCCAGTCAGGGAGTGCACAACCTCTTACCACGAAGGCTGAGCTAAAACTGAGGGATGCTGAGGAGGTGTCCCGCGGAGGAGGAGTTTTAAGCCCAGCCTTTCCAGAAGAGACTGAAGCACCTCCCACTTCTGGATGCTCTGAACAGCTCATGGGAGAAGAACTATTTCACCTGCTGAATGGCAGTGAAGTAACCTGGGCCAGAGGGTTACATTTTTATAGTCTTGTCTATTGGTGTAAATCTGTACTTTATTGGCACCCTTAAGCGCAGGACAGAGGATTTTTGGCTCAGGACAAGATATAGTTAAGCAGACAGCTTTTTCCCCCTCCTTTGGGCAACTGAAACTCTTGTTAGAAAAGCATTGCTGTGCATGGCTTGTTTATCATAGCAGAGCAAAACACATTATCATAAAGATAAAGTTCAAAGATACAATTAAAAAAAAAAGATGAGAAAAGATTTGATTGTTTTGAGAGGCTCTAAAAAGAATAAACTAGAAACTGTAATATAATTCTTCCTTCCCAATGTTAACAAGAACCCCGCTTTCCTCAAATGCCAAAAGACTCTATCAGCAAAAATGTGGGTGCACAGTACCTCTCCTTCTCAAGTGTTTTAGTAAAATTGTGGAAACAAATGTAGTCAGGAAATGAAGGGGGTACAGTAGCTACTGTACAGCTTTAATAAACAACTGCTCTCGGTGAATGCATTTAGTAACTTTCTTGGATTAATTGAAAAAGAAAAGTCATTGACTATGGACGATGATCAATCTAGAGTTCTCACTAAAGGCACAAATGACCATGATCAAATTATCCTACTTCAGACACATTATGTGAACCCTTCGCTCTCTAGATAAGGCTTTAATGCTGGGAAATGTGGAAGGAAAGAGAAGAGGGAAACTGGCAGCAAGGCAGATGGACTTAGTTACAGTGGTGATAGATGCACTGATGGAAGACTTGAAGTTAGGGTCAGATTGTCATGGAGAAAAATCTGTCTGGGTGGTTGGTAAGAGTTTTGACGGCACATAATCAATAGATGATGATGGACAAGTTTTTACACACACACACAAATGGTAGCTCCATATGATATTTTGATCTCACTTGTTTCACATGTTTCATTTAATGCCATAAAAATTAATAGAGGCACATGAAACAAAAAGAGTAACCGATTGCCTTTTCTTCAGCCATAACCTTACCATTTCTGTTTTACTTCTTCATACTGTATAAAATCAGTGCTTAGTAATTGCTTGTCATTCTTGTTTGCTTTGCTTTGTTGATCTTGGACATGACAATGGCATTGCAAAGGAAACATTTTTTACTTTCCCACAGAAACAGAATGTATTATTAGTTTTTACATGGCCGTATTTAAATTGAATCTTGATCGAAAACATGGTTTTATTACATGTCAAGGAGAAAAGAATGATGCGATTCCGGCATAGTTAAATACTCAAACCTTAAAAAGAAAGGATATTTCTGGTATTTATCTACCTTATGATTACAGATGAGTAAGCTGTGATAAATGAGACAGATGAATGAACTACTTTAATTTTCGAATTCCTACTTAGACCAGATGTCAAAATCCTTCAGTTTAATTACTCCATTCATTAATTATTTTTCATACATTAAAATTAACTAATTCATTTTTACATTGGGAAGTCTCAGAATTCTGGGCAAGTGAAGAAATAAGGACTAATTACTGGGTCACAGAAGATGATTAGGAAGAACAAGAAACAACTTTGGTTTGGGGTATATGTTGGAAGGCTACATTATTTTATTCATTCCTTAGTCTGCAGTCATATAGAGATGGAAGTCAGTGGGGATTGTTTTGTTTTGTTTTTGTTTTAAATGCATTGTTAACATTACTTAAATGATTCCCATTTAAATTTATATTAATCCTAAATATGACTGTTAACTGGAATCCTAAAAACTTTCTAAAAGTGTCATCTCAACCTATTTCTCAATGTTTGAAGAGTTACACAAGTACTCATACCTTCCAAAATCAGCCATATCTATTATACTTGCAAATTGCCTAATATCATTTAAGAATTAAGCAATATATTAATTCATGTGAAAAAAAATCAACATCTGTTATCTATTATGTAGGAAATGACTGAAATTAGGTTGCTCATTAGCTACAGAGAATTCATTAATTTGTCACATTTTTAATTTAGCAAAATGATCTGACTTCTTCCACAGCCCTGTAATTACTCTGCCCAGCACCGCTAGTGGTCAAGTCCCCCTAGCTACAGTTCAAGATCTCAATCTGAAAGACCTCAAATGTGAGTCAATGATAGCGCTCTCCGGTAGCTCAGTAGCATGAATAAGTCCTTTTATGCATAAATTGTACAATTGTGACAGTATTTGAATCCCATTTTAAATATATCTTCAATATGTAGCTATCATTTTTTATATAAAAGTCTACTTACAGTAGGTCAATAAAAGGGATAAGTAGACATCCCGCTATTGTCTTTGTAATCACTTAACAAAATCAATTTCTTCTATATTTACTTATTCAGTGAAGTATTTTATATTCCTCAGAATATAAAATGTAAGGCAGCAGTGGTGTATTAACCATTAAGCAGACTAAGCACGTGCTTAGGGCACCAGGCCCAAAGGGGGCACCACAAAGTTGAGAATATGGCTTTGTTTATACAGTATGTACAAAGGATGGGGGGCACCAAGATTTGTCAGTGCTTAGGGCACCAGTGAGCCTTAATCCGCCACCGGAAGGCAGGATTCAGCATGGTGATTCTGTAATAAAAAAAGACGATGGATGCTTCCTGTATGTGTTGAACATTTGTGGGAAAATGGGAAGACATGACGTACCTTTCTGTCCAGATTGTACCAGGTTCAATGGGACAGTCTCATTTAAGCATGAAGAGGCTTGCAGATGTACAGTATACAGATAGTCCTTGATTTACAACCATTCATTTAGTGACCTTTCCAAGTTACAATGGCACTGAAAAAAGTGACTTACTTTGTTTTTCACACTTACAACCATTGTGGCATCCCTGTGGCCACGTGATCAAAATCCAGATGCTTGGCAACTTGGATGTTTATGACACTTTTAATGTCCCAAAGTCATCTGATTACATTTTGGAGCTACTGACAAGCCAATGGGGAAGCTGTCACTTAACAGCTGTGTTACTTGCTTAACAACTGCAGTGGTTCACTTAACAACTGTGGCAAGAAAGGTTGTAAAATGGGGCAAAACTCATTTAATAACTGTCTTTCTTAGCACCAAATTTTGGGCTCAGTTGTGGTCATAAGTCAAGGACTATCTGTAGTGTAATCTGCAAACCTAAAAAAAAAATCCCAAACCTATTGACTCAGTAATTTATACATGTTGATTTTAGAATGTATATGTAGATTGAACTCAGGTTGAAAAGCACATCATTCTGATGAGGTGCACTGCAGAACTGCAGCAATGCCTGAAATGGAATACCTGCTTTCAAAAGATAGCTATGTAATGGTAAATGGCCAGAGAGCACCAAAATAAAGGAAGACTGAAATGGTGGCAGAAAGGACAAGGTTAAATTATGCCTAATCCAAACACCATTTGTTCTGGCAGGCAATCTGAGACAACTACGAGTTTAAATTGTTAGTCGAAGTTGACAAATGGGCAGACATTGTTGGAGAGGAAAAAACTTGCATCCGTTATTTTGTTAATTTGAAAAAAGAAGAAGAAAATGTTTGCATTTTTATAGATGTTTCAGTCATAGTTATATTTTTGTGGTCATTAATTTCACCAGGATTCTCTAGTTGCTTTGAGTTTTGATGGCTCTGGTTTGTGCAATCAGTGATACTGTTTCCCCAAAATAAGACCCATGCCAAAAACAAGCCCTAGCCTGATTTTTTTGAGTGGGCCTAATATAAACCCTACCCCAAAAATAAGCCCGGGGGATGGGCCTGGCTACCATGAGAGGCGGTGAGCACGTGGAGCCCGCCGGTGTCTGGCAGCATCCACAGGCCCCTTGGCACAGTGCAAATACCAAGAAGTATTTGTGTAGAATGTGGAGGCAGAAGCAGGGAGAAGACAGGTGATCCAGACATCTGCATGGCTGCCTGACACATGGGAGGCTTGTGGGAGGCTCGCACGGCTGAGGCAGAGGCATGGGGGAGGCAGGTGATCCCAACAGCCACATGGGAGCCTGTTTGGCACAGCCACAGGCAAGCCAAGAGACAGTCGGATGGAGTGGGCAGCACGTTGGGATCACTCCTGCCTCCGCTTGGCTCTGCTGTGCATTTCTTTTGCCCAGTGGGAGATGAAGCTTTGTGTGTTTGCGAAGGGGATGCTTTGAAATGGAACTAATTGGTCCATTTCAAACTGTCCACTTTGCAAGCATATAGAGCTTTGAGTCTCCCCATCATTTCTCTGTCCAAGCGAAAAGTGTTTGGTCGCCTTGGTTGGGGTGCTTGAGAATGGAACAAATCACATCCTCTTTGCAAGCAGACAAAGCTTTGTCTCCCCAGGGGCAAAAAAATATTTGGGCAGCTACCACCAGCCCCTCCTTCTCTGTCCCACTGTCTGCTTGACTGCAGTCTCAATCGGGGCCACGTTCTCAGCACCGTGCCCCCTGCCAGGACAGCAAAGAGCCCCTGCAAGGCCAGCAGCAGCATGGGCAGCCTCTTGGCAGCCAGCACAGTGTCCATCACGGCTGAGAAGTTTCCTGGCAGCAGCTGGGCCAGCAGGCAGGGCCAGTGGATGCCAAGAGCTTGGCCCATTGGAGCCGCGGGTAAGTAGACAGTGGGATGGAGAGGGTGGGACCAGCGGTAGCTCTCTGCCTCCTGCACTTAAAAAAAAAAAAAGACCTCCCTGAAAATAAGCCCGAGTGCTTATTTTCAAGCCCCAAAGCAAATAAGACCGGATCTTATTTTCGGGGAAACACGGTAATATCGACCATAGGCTTCTTATCTTCTGTACATTTCTCTATTGCCTTTGATTTTTCTGAGCATGAGGGCTCTTTCTCTCTTGACTCCTGTTTTTGTATTATGTTCCAAAACATCTCAGTTTAGTGCTTTTATTAAACAGTTTGGTTTTACTTCATCTAGTACTGAACAATTGTTCTGCTTACGGTCTCAAATATTCCTGACAATTTTCTCCAGCACCAGAATTCAAAGGCAATTTTTCTTCACTATTTCTTTATTAGCTTTTCTGGTGGTGTAGCTTTCACTGGTTTATGTTGCTATACAGTCCTGAAAACTATGGCCATTTATCTTTGTTATGAGTGTCACGTCCTTGCTCTTTAATATTTTATCTGGATCGTAGTTTTTCTTTTTTCTCAAGTAGCAGGGCCTCTTTATTTCAGGGATGTATTCAACATTCTGTAAAATTTTGAATGTAAGAACATAAAGCAGCTTTTGTCTTTAATGGGCAACCAATGTATTCAGACGCTACTGGGGTAAATTTTTGCTTTTTCTTTCTTTCTTTTTCGCAGGAGACTGATGCCTAATTTTTCTGTTTGGTGAAATCATTAACCTCCTTTCCTTTGGGCTGAGATTTTTTTTATGTGGGGCAACAAGTTCTGAGATTTCTTGCCTTGATAGCCAACTAAAGGTGGAGAACTAGGTTAGACAGCACTTAAAAGAATGGAAAGAGAGTATGAAAATGTTGAGATGATTTTTTTAAAGGACCATGATTTTTTTTTTTGGTCAACCAAGAAGTAAAACACAGATTTCAGTATCAATACACAGTTCTTTCAAAAAAAAAAGAAGAAGATAAACTCTATTACACCACAGCTTCTTTTGTACCTGTTTATGATGGGTGGCATTATGTATTGATATAATTTTATGGTGGTTTTGAAGTACTGATCAGCAAATCAAATTTCACACTCTCTTCTTTCATTCTTTCATTCTTAGCAAAAGTTCCCTTATGTCTCTGATCTTCAGCAATCAACCTGGTATTCTCATAATATCTGAGATATCTAATAGAATAGAATAGAATAGAATAGAATAGAATAGAATAGAATAGAATAGAATAGAATAGAATACTTTATTGGCCAAGTGTGACTGGACACTCAAGGAATTTGTCTTGGTGTAAATACTCTCAGTATACATAAAAGAAAAGTTACATTCGTTAAGAATCAAGAATCATAATGAACAACACTTAATGATAGTCATAGGGTACAATCGGTGGAGTGGAGGGGACCAATGCACTTCGGAGCAGATGGCCCACTGGTCTCCTCTACTCCTTTCCCCCTCTTCCCATCATTTCAGCGGTTATTCGGAAGATGTTGGAGGAACAGGCAGAGCTGATTCTCCTGGCCCCCCCTTGGCCCAGGAGATCTGGCTTGCAGACCTGGTGAACCTGTCAATAGCCACTCCCTGGAGGATCCCAGACCACAAGATCTCCCTTCATCAGGGAGCCCTGCTCCACCCAGATCCCCAGTGGTTCAAACTGACCGTGTGGTGATTGAGCGGCAACTGTTAAGAGAGGCTAATCTCCCCAAAAGGGTCATTCTTATTATCCAGGTGTCTCGCAAACCATCTATGACACACATCTATGATGCCACCTGGAGGGTTTTTTTGTCATTGGTGTCAAAAAGAGGGTCTCACTCCAACATTAGCTGAGGTAGCAGAGGTCCTCAGTTTCCTTCAAGACGACCTAGAGAAGTATCTCACGCCTAACACCTTACACCGTCAGGTGGAAGCTCTTTCCTCAGTCCTCTCCTGGGACTCATTTCCTTCCTTGTCTCACCACCCCTCAGTACAGAGATTTCTAAAAGGGGCTTCCAACCTTCACCCTCCTGTGGTATACAGGTTTCCATCCTGGGACCTTCACAAGGTACTCCAGGCTCTAACAGAATCTCCCTTTGAATCCTTCAGAAAGGTGTCCCTTCAATTCTTAACCCTGAAGGAGGTTTTCTTAGTAGCTATCATATCAGCTAGAAGGGTGTCGGAGTTGGCTGCTCTCTCAATAAGGCAGGACGTCTGCACCTTTCACGACAACAGAGTTGTTCTCTGTCTAGACCCTACCTTCGTACCTAAGATTAATACCATGTTCCACAGATCCCAGGACATAGTGTGACCTGATTTCTGTCCCCTTCTGCACCACGACATAGAACGCAAGTGACACACCCTAGGTGTTAGGAGCGCGCTTAGAATTTACATCAAACACACTTCGACATTTAGAAAGACAGAGACCATTTTTGTGTCTTTTTCCCCTTCCCACTGGGGAAACAAGGCCTCACCTCTCACCTTAAGTAGGTGGATCAGGTTGTGCATCGCACAGGCCTACAAAGCCAGAGCCCTGCTGGTGCCCCAGGGCCTAACAGTCCACTCTACTAGAAGTGCTGTGACTTCAGCTGCCTGGGCCACCCAGGCACCCCTAGAAGAGATTTGCAGAGTGGCTACATGGACATCCCCATCTCCGTTCATCAGACACTACCGCCTGGACTTCTATGCCTCAACGAGTGCAGCCTTCAGCAGACAGGTGCTTCAGCGAGTGGTTCCAACTTTGGAGTGATTAACCAGATGAGGACCCTCCCGAGGACATGCAGGCTTTGGTATATCCCATTCTGGGCTCTCGCAGCAGCATGGAGGAGAATGGCCGTTGTTAAATTTACCTGAGAACGCCCTTTCTATCTATGCTGCTAGAGAGCCCAGCCCCTCCCTTGTTTCGTCCAGACTATGGTAAGATATGTTATTGTTCAAGATTCTGTTTGGCTTTCAGAGACACTCACTAAAGTCTGTCAAGTACCTTCGCCAAAGCTGGAGACACTCCCACGGCTGCTCCTTTTATACAAGGCAGACTCAGCTTGATGATGTCATCAGGAGGAGTCTGACCGTATGTTTTCCCTAAATAATTATAATTCATTTTTTATGCATTTTACATATCAATTAAGTGATAATATATAACTATCACTCATGAGTGTTTAAATTTATCTGTATTCCTTTCTAAATGTTGTTTCCTGGATATTAAACATACTCGTCAGGACACAGATGTAATGAACCAGAATATGCATGTTTTATTAGTCAGAGGTGGTATTCAGCAGGTTCTGACCAGTTCTGGAGAACCAGTAGTAGAAATTTTGAGTAGTTTGGAGAACTGGCAATACCACTTCTGACTGGCCCCATCCCCATCTATTCTCTGCCTCCCAGGTCCCATCTGATCAGCTGGGTCTTCTTTTGTTGCCCTGCACAGGAGAACGAAGCTGGAAATCAGGTTAGTGGGGCTGGGAGGGAAAGGGATTTTGCAGTGACCTCCTCCCAGGAGTGGGGAGGGAATCGAGATTTTGTAGTATCCTTCCCCTGTCCACCAAGCCACCCCATGCCCATGCCCACAGAATCGGTAGTAAATTTTTTTGAATTCCACCATTGGTATTAGTTATCTGCAATTTGTTGTGGTCAATGTATTGAAAAAGCCTTAAAGTAATCAAGAAAGGAAAAATTATTTTTAAATTCCTGTCTTTTCCACTATGGTTCAGATGTTAGCAAAATGGTTTTTGGTTCCTCTGCCTCTTCTGAATCCAGACTGCACATCTGGCAGTGCTCCTTTTTGAACTGCAAAATCTTAAGAATTATTTTACTGGATTTTAAGATAATCACAATTGTTTGGAAGTTTGGAAGCAATCTTTCACTCAGCCTTTTTTTCATTTTGAAATATAAATGGGTCTTTTCCAGTCCTTGGCTATTGCTCCTCTGTCTGTTGCTTTAGATTTCTTTCTTCATCTATTTTCATTATAAAATACTTTTTTTTTGCATTTTTAATATTTTTTATTTGTTTCATTTTTGACATCATGAATTTAAGCTCAGAGTTCAGAGGGACTAATCAATTAAATCTAATTGTTATTAAGATAAGACATTAAAAGTTGGACAGTAGCGGGAACTATAAGGACCTAATGATTACCATGAAAGAACACCTGAATTTGACTTAGAAATATTGAAAACGTTGAAAGATATTTTTAAACAATAGACCTAGAAGTTATTTTTAATAATATCTGCCTCTATGGATAGACTATGTTTAATTGATCCTATGGAAGAGAAACAAGTTTTTTACCTGACAAATTGAAACTGATTTGAAAGTGGATTTAAAAATGTCAGTCTACAAAAATGACATACTAAAGAAAGCAATTGATAACATAATAATTTTAAAAATATACAAATAGCAACCCCTTCAAGCTTTGAAGAAGGCAGAAAAAAGAAAAATAAGTTCTGGGACATTATTTGTAGGCATTAAAGATCAAGATTGTTAGAAATAAAAGGAAGGAATATAAAGTTGGTTTACATGATCAAGGTTAAAATAGATCTGGTAACCCTTAATGGATTTTTGCTGACATCAGGACTGAAATGATGAGTATTTAAGGATTTATTGATAAGAGATAGGTTATGTAAAGAAGAAATTGTTGTATTTTAAGAGGCAGCGATAAGTGACTAAAATTGTTTTTTTGTTGTTGTGATGAAGGTGGACGTTTTTTCTTTATATATTTATTTTTAAAATCACTATATTCTTATTTTTGATTTTTTTTCTATTTCTCTATTTTTTCTTTCCTTCACCTTCTATTTTTCTTTTTATTCTTTTATTATGCTTTATATTAATTTTTATTGTTGTACTTGTAGTTTTTAATAACATCACTATAGGAAAAAAAATCTAAATCTTCACTATAATCTAATGGAATGTTGCTGAAATCGTATCTTTTGGTCTGATTATTTGTTCTCTTTAAATTAGTTTTAATTTTGCAAGGGTGTCATGAGTCAGTTAGGATTTATAAATATTGAAGAAAGCTTCTGAGAATTCCATGGACAGCCATGAATGCAAACAAACGGACAATCAAAGATCAACACAGAATTCTCAATCAAGGCAGAAATGATCAGATTCTATTTATGCTACAGTACTTCAGACACATTATGTGAAGACCACTTCTGGAGAAGATTGTAAAGTTGGGAAAAGTGGAAGGAAAGAGAAGAAGAATCACTAGCAACAAGATTGATGGACTCAATTACAATGGCAATGAATACACTACTGGAAGACCTGAATGCAGGTTAGGGACAGATCATCATGAAGAAAATACACATATGTGGCTGCTAAGAGGTGACATCATCTTAATCAATCAGTTATGAGTCAGCTCTATTTTAATTTTTGCTGATAGTTTCTTCATCTTTGCTTGCAGAGTATATAGTTTAATTTTCTTCTTGTAATATTTAATGCCACACAAAGGATGAATCCGATATCACGATTCTCTACTTTGTTGAGGGAATAATTTTCTTTTCAGATCATGTCGTATCTCGAATCCACAGTATTTCTCTACTACTTAAGGTATTTCCTTCAGTATACACAGGTCTCATTTAACCTAATTGCAGAGCTTAAGAAACTCCCCCTTTAAATTATTGTGACAAAGAAAAAGAAAATTAAATGAAAGCCATTGCTAATAAACTGCTGAGACTCTCAAGAAATCAATAGCAAGGAAGCTATCAGATCTTGTTTTGAATGACTTCATTTGATAATAGGTATCAAACTAAACTTTGTTTTTTAACGCACATTTCAGCAATACTGGTAATTAGGTAAGGCTATCATTCTTTAGTGTATCAGGATGCTAACCAGGCTGGAGATAATGAAATTGTATGTAAATCCTTTCTTGTTTAGAGAGAGTTTTGGTATGAGTAACTGTGAAACGGTCTTTGTTCCATTCCTACCTTAATAACTCACTGCCACGCGGCAAAGACATTTATTACCCTGAGCAAAGGTTGCAGCCAACAAGTACGCTTGGAGCAAAGTTCTGGGGTTCTGAATCTTATAATAAACTAAGGTAAAGCATTTCTTGCTGCTTTGCAAGAAATCTACAGACTTTCAGATAAAGCAGCTTCTTTATAACTTTCTTGATAAAGAAACGGAAAAACAGGCTGATGCCGGTTTCAATCTCACTTTGGTTTAACACTGATACCCCTTTTAAGTCACATCCACAGTGCTGATAAACAACGGCAGAGTCAGCACTGTTAAATCTTCTTGGTATCTCAGGATTTCATACAAGCACATGGATTTCTATCCAAAATGATGTTTTTTTAATGCTCGGGAACACTTTTTTGTCCCCCTGCTTCAGATATTTATGTATAATAGTCTGATGACAACTCCTTGACACTTCTACCACTGATAGCACATTTTTTCTGACTGCAGTGACAAATGTCTCTTGATTTTCATAGTGTTAAATGATTCCTTAGATCCACTCCTGAATGAAAACTGCTTAAAAAAGACTTATGTGTTTTATTAAAACCTAAATAGAATTTACGTCACAAAAATGTTCTTCTGTTTGTTAAATAGCCCAATTAGAAATGATTTAGATTTTAAGAAACAACTATTTATTACACAAATCTGTTTTAGGAAAGAGGCAACTCCCTGGCATAATGCAAGCTTTACATATAAAAGGTTCCAGATTTGTCCTGGTTGTACTGGAAAGGATTGATCTCAGAAATCTTGAATTGCTGTTGCCAATCAGCATATATGATTGATATTAAACTTCCATGTCAGAAGCTCCAAAGCTCTTCCATGGTGAAAGGATTGGCCATGACTTCATCGAAGCCCAGGGGATGTCCAGATGGGGGTCCTTTCATGTTCCCGTTAATGAGCCCCCCTGAAGTGGCACCTATTTATTAACTCGTGTTTGCAGGCTTTCGAACTGTTAGGATGGCAGAAGCTGGAGCAAATAACAAGGTTTCCCCATCCTCCCGCGTAGCAGCATTTGGGTCTCGAACATGGGCTTGCAAACTGTCAACCCGGCATCCTATCCATGTGAGCCGCCACACTTCTACATATATGATGGATAGCCAGCTGGACTCATCTAGGTCAATTTTTTTATGCCTTTAGGAGTCACCACTTTATTGAACAATTATATTTAGTTTTTGAATGATTGCTTTAAAATAGGCATTAACTCTAGTTTTAAAAAGGATCAGATGAGATGTAATCATTTGATGCAAGATTCATTGACCTTTAACCTACTTTCTGACTTGTTTTCTGATATCTACTGCAAGGTTATAACACACACACACACACACACACACACACATGTACATAGGCATGCATGTACTTTATTTCCTTGAAAATGATTGATTCACTCTTTGATTATAAAGTACTGAGTTGTTTGTCACAATCATTAGTTTAACTGCTCTTGACTTTTAACCTTAGACCTTGGAAATAAATGAATCTATATATTTGGGGCTTATTTTCATCTGCATAATCCACAACACATATTAACCCACCAGAATGTGTTAGCCCGTCATTTTGTATTTATTTGATAAGTCTGAACCATCAATGGGAGATAATAGAAATAGGGGAAAAAAATCTGTGAACAATTATGATATGTAATGAAGCAATAATTCAAATTAAATTAATCTAAAACTAAGACGGGCCAAACATCAGGAAATCAGCTAAGTGATATCTCACTGATTTTCATTTTAGTTTATGAGCTAAAAATACATTAGACAACATTAACTTGCCTTATTTAGAGCAAGTATCACCACACTCCTTGCATCAACCCTTTACCAAACCATATAAGGGGTTTGGGTAAATATGTTTAGTTTGTTCAGCAATTAAATAATCACTCCAAACATACTGACCAGTAGAAAATGTCAACCTGACAAAGTCATATTAAAAAAATCCACAAATATCTAACGTCCTCTATCACCCGGTAACAGTGGTAGAATTCAGGGTTTTTTTTTACTAACGGTTCTGTGGGTGTGGCTTGGTGGGTGTGGCAGGGAAAGGATATTGTAAAATCTCCAATCAGAGGTGGTATTTGCTGGTTCTCTGAACTACTCAAAATTTCCGCTACCGGTTCTCCAGAACTGGTCTGAATCTGCTGAATACCACCTCTGCCTGGTAATCTTTTAAACATTTTAGTTCTATCAGGTACTCTTCCAATGCCTAATCAAGTTTTATAATTAAAGTTTACATTTATGTTTGCAAGGGAAAGCTTAACACTTAATGAAGAGAGAAGACTATAATCAATAGTGGGTATTTCCAGCTAGAATCCCAAAAGCTTAACTGAATTAACAAGCACAGCATTGTTTGTTAAAATCCTATTTATTTCATTAGAGAAGAGAAATTTCATGTTTTTTGTTGCTTCAGTTAATGGAATTCATTGAATTTAGCTATGCCGCTTTTACAAAGTCAGTAAACTTGTCCTTGTGTCAAACTGCACCATAGCCAACATATAATGAAGAAGGAAGTTGGCTCACAGGAGAAACAAAAATTAGTTTGGCTTCACTTTTGATAAATTAAATGGGAATGTGGAGTTCTTGTAGCTCATGGCACTGGAAAATTCCATAACCTGCCAGATGATATTTCCATCTTTGGAGCTAACACCATACTATGACCATGAGATAGATCTATCATTATCTGTCTGTCTGTCTGTCTGTCTGTCTAGATGTAATCATGTATATCATGCTCATGCATACATGGCAGTATCAATGAAATATATGCATAACTGCACATTTATGCATATATTCCATTGCATTTATGAATTGAATTCATGCATAAAGTGCACTATTTTAAATTAATTTTTAAAATGATGATATTCTGAGTTTATTGGATAGCCCAAAAAGGCATCAGTAAAGAGGGAGTATAGATTTCCATTATTGGCAATGTATAAAACTTGAGGATATGTTAACTTATAAGATTTGGTTTTGCCTGCTATAACTGTAAGTCAGAGATGGGATTCAAATTTCTTAACAACCAATTCTGTGGGTGTGGCCTAATTTGTGGGTGTGACTTGGTGGCCATGAGACTGGGTGGGCATGGCTTGCTGACTGCATATGGGTTGGTGGTCACTTGACTGGCTGGGCATGGCTTATATGTAAATATTGTAAATATGTAAATATTGTTTTTTTTTATTTAAAAAAGAGCAACTTTTACCCAAAATCAGGCAAAGCAGGCAGGCAGATTGAGTTGCTTGCAGAATCACAGATTCACTCAGAGATCTACCTTTCTGCAATCTGCTGCCTGAGTCTGCACTGAAAAATAGAAGCTTCAGTCCTAAGGAAGGTTCAGTTCTGCTCTCAGGTCACTTCTTCCCCCCACCAACCCCTGAATACCACCCCTGACTGGGCCTCAGGGAAGCCTCCTGGGTGAAGGCAAAGCAGTACAACAGCGATTTAGATTAGCTAGAAAGCAAGAAATCTAATTACACAGCTGATCATCGGGAGGGAAAAAAGGAAAAATAGCAACTTACCAAAAATTAGGTGAAGGCACAATGTAGACAAGTTGGATGCCGTGCATGCGAGCTAAGGAGCGATTGGGTGGGGTGGGTGGGGAGGGGTGGGGCCAGCCAGTGGTGCGATTTGCCAGTTCTCCGAACTGTACAGAATTGTAACAACTGGTTCTATAGAACTGGTCCAAACCAGTAGAATCCCACCCCTGCTGTAAGCTGTTATAGAGAAGATGGGTGACATAAAAATTTAAGAACTAACAAAGAAATAGATATTGGTTGGGAACTTTGGTAATATGGACAAGGACAAGAGTTGTGAGAACTACGCTAAAAATGCTACTACTATATACACTGAGGATTGGATTCAAGAAATGTGTAAGTTAACAATTTTTGAAAAGGCTGTTTTACCTGCCAATCAAAAACGACATTGTTTGTTATGTATCTGATCATAGTTCCTCAAAATGTGTGTTTCAGAAACTAGTTAAGCTATCTAGAAATTGGTATTTCAATGTTTCCCTATTGAACAATAAAGAATTTGTACAATAAATGTGATTTTATTTGAATTCTGAAACATTGAGTACCTAAATTTTTGAAAGGGAGGCACAAGACATATATCTGTGGTTGAATTATTGTATGCAGTTATTAAATTATAGTAAAGATAATACAATTAAAGATAATAGAAATAATTTTTAAAATTGAAAGATGAATTGAAAATTTTATGGACAAGGTTAGATGCCCATTTATGATTTTGTTCTAAGACATGCAGAAAAAGAAATATAAAGTTACCATAACATGACAGCAGACATTTATGTTAACATATTTGCAACAGAGATACTAAGAAAATGGCGAAAGACCCTGTAAGATCTTGACTAATCACTTAAAAGAAAGATAGGATAACTATTCCAATTATTAGTGGTGAGAGATGAAATATATAAAATTTCAATGAATATAAATTGTCAATATTTAAAATTCTAGTCAGAATTATATAGAAAATCAGAGAATCTTTATATTTTATACTTTTTTCTTTTTCTTTGTTTTATTCTTTCACTTTTTTATACAGCACTTTCAGTTTTCATTAATATTTATATCTTAAATATGTTTTACTTTATCTGTTATGTTTCTCCAGTATGCTTTCACATATTTGCAAGGCTACCACATATGATAAAATGAACATGGATTTTGACTACATTTCCAGCTTGTAATAGAAATCCCTTTATCCGTTTTCACAAGTTTATCTGGAGTCAAGGACCAATGATATATCATTTTATATAAAAAAAACACTTTCTATGTGTGGGTTTTTTTTTTCTTTTCTTTGGCAACGTATATATTTTTACCACAATTTTTTGGGATTGTGTTCTTTTTTGTCATTTTAAAAGCAATAAAATTAAATAAATGATACTGTTTTTCTGGCATGATTTCAAAATAGCAATAGCACTTAGACTTATATAATGGCTCAGAGTGCTTTACAGCCCTCTCTAAGCAGTTTACAGAGTCTGCATATTGCCCCCAACAATCTGGGTCCTCATTTTACCCACCTCAGAAGGATGGAAGGCTGAGTCAACCTTGAGCCAGTGGGAATCGAACTGCTGGCAGCTGGCAGTCAGCAGAAGTAGCCCGCAGTACTACATTCTAATCACTGTGCCACCATGACTCTTTACTATTAAAAATACTTTACTAGAAGAGACAATATGTGTAATATATTTCAGTGACTTATATTAATTTAATTCTTGGGTGAGAGATGATTGCTTTCTTTTTCTTTAGGTAATATCATTCAATAATTAATTAGATTACCTATTTTAGAATCATGAAATATTTCCTTGATGGAAAAAAACAATATTCTACATTGTTTAGAGGTGCTTCTGGTTTTTTTTGTAAGATTGCCTGGGCAAATCTTGAGCCTCGAAGGGAATTCTGGATGCTGAATTTGAAGTGGCAGTGTAATCAATTACATACAGATACTGTAGTCCTGTTCTGTTTTTCCCAACAGGCATGACTAGGAGACTGCTGTTTAGAGAAATGTGAATAGTTCTTTTGCTACACTTATATAAACTTCAGTGTTTATGTTGCAATGGCTGGAAAAGAAATTAAAAACAAAGCAGTCAGTTGTGGGATGTCAGATACATTGAAAGTGGAATAGGATATTCCATTATGTTCAGTATTCAAGAAAAGACACTCCAGCACACATAACATTTTATTCCAGGACTGGAATTTATGTAATGGTCATTCTGACTTTGGAAGATTTTCCATAGCCCTATTTGAGTTATAAATGTTTATTTTTCTTTATATGCAAAAGGGTGCAGGGCATAGTCCCTATTGTATCTGCTGGCTTCATTTATGGTTTTTTTAAATATCCAGTCTTTAATTTAATTCTGAAACAGGTCAGTATCCTGCAGCAAACAAAACAGTTCTCATTTAATTAAATGAATTTTAACACATTTTTTCAACCATAAAAGCTACACTTCTGTTTCACATTGTATAACAATATGAGTAAAACTGGTTGGCAATCAAAAAGCAATGTTAAATTTGGAAGAACTATATAACATTCTGCTTGTAATTAGTTTCAAAACCAACAGCCTGAGAAACACAGGGTTCCCTGTCTTAAGACTGCTTTGTGCTATGTTCTCAGATTTTGGGACTTCTCATTCCTGGCCCAAAGAAGCACTGAAAGGTATATGCAGTATTAAAATAAAATAAGCATAGAAATAAACAATATCTTACAAGAACTAAAATCAAATTATGAATTTCAGTGATAGAGCAGCATTCAATACAATCAGGAAAATTATACCTGCTTCAGTAATAACACTAAAACTTAGATTTAAAAAATAACTAAAATTTAAAATTTCTAACATGATATAATATTAAACAATAAAATCTCTATAAAAGTTCTTAATACTAAGTCTATAGACTAAAGGCCTTTGAAAGCCTCAAAAAGGACGCAAAAACAGATAAAGATTAAAACAAGAAAAAATTGCCATACTTTACCCATGCCATGGATGCTTAATTATCTGTTTGTGAATTTTAATTGCCATTGGTAAAATCTAGCAATGTTGTGTGTAATAGCATACAAATTAATTAATAATAATAATAAATCATTCATAATAAATGGTGTCTTAAAAGTGAGAAAATCAAGAAAAATTATGACCTATATAACATTTCAAAAAAACAAGAATGAAGTTTCACAACTAATTGGTAATGGGGACAATGTAAAAACACCTGTGTGATGGTCTCAGTAGCATTTGTACGACGTACATGGACATGAACATGCTACATTGATATCAACATACTACACGGACAGGTTCTAACTTCTTTTAACCCAATAGAAGAGGATAGTTCTCCAATAAATGCCAACATGACTGGAGCACAGGATATAACAAAAACCTTTTCATGATGCCACTCCATGGATATTTATTTGGTAGTAAATTCAGTTATAAACTCTAATGAAGCTAATGGACTTATGTCCAGATAAGTCTACATAGAAATGTCATCTTCAAAAGTGCATCATGTCTAACAAACAAATGTGTCAGGCGTGAAGAATCAGGACCACACATTAAGTTCCAGTTACTGATTTATTGCCCATGTCCATACACAAAAATCTAGTCAACTAATAAAAGGTAAAGGCTTCCCCATCCAGTTGTATCTGACGTGTGTGGGTGTGGGTGTGGGAGTGCTCATCTCTGTTTCCTAACCAAGGGAGGCAGTGTTGTCTGAAGACATTTCTGTGGTCATGTGGCCAGCACAACTATATACCAAGGTGCACGGAATGCTGATACCTTCCCACTGAAGTGGTACCTATTTATCTACTTGGATATGCATGATTTTTAATTGCTAGGTAGGCAGGAGCTGGGACAAGAACAGGAGCTCACCCCATTGCACAGTACTTGTGTCTCAAATGGCCAACCTTTTCATCAACAAGCCCAGCGCCTTAATTGTTCCACCTCTGTGCCCCTAATCAACTAATAGTTATCCCTAAACTGGCGCTAGATAAGAGTCAACGGAATGGAAGGAGGATTGAACTTAAACCACTTGTGGGATCATAATGACTCCAGACTGATTTCTCTTCTGACTCTGCCCCTAAGCTCTGTTTGTCCTTCTCCTACAATTGACTTTTAAAATAAGAAGCACCTATCAGGTTGAAAGGAGCTCAACCAATTTTGGAGGATGGGATGTGTATGTGTCCCAGTATGAACATCTTCATGAATCCAAGTAAAAGAAGAAATCCAGAGTATATTTTTCTCTATATGTAACATTCAGTTGCTAGGTACATATAAGGGTTGCAATTATAGCACACTATTAAATATTTAGAGTCTTTCTATGCAGGGCTGCATGTAAACTTAAGAAAAAGTTACTGAAGCTTTTCCTTTGCTGGACCTGATTATCCAACTTCCCAGTCAGACTTGTGTTTCTGCTACATATGTACCTGGATATTTATAATAAAAGTTCATTATTCATTAAAAATTGAAAAATCATGTAGACACAGCATGTTCTCTGTGTTTATTTGCACTGTGCTTTTTCATGTTTAATGCCTTGACCAATAGCAAATGTCAAAAAAAGAGGCAGCTCCATGTCACCAGTTCTGTTTGTAAACAAAGGGTAAATGTCAAATGTTTAACAAGCCAAACATAATGGTTAACACACTGTTCTGCATTATTAGATAAAAGGGAAAAAAAAGTCCCAATCCAACTGACAGTCTGAAACAGAAAAAGACTGTTTTTACACTGAATACATTTTTATTTATAGGCTGTCTTTATTAGCCGTTTTTATATTTCTGCACAAAATAAATTATTTTGCTGCAGGGCAACCCAAAACACAAATCAGGTATTTTGAAAAGTTATTCAGCAACTTGTGTCTAATTCTCCAATATTAGCTCTTGAGTTACATCTTTTTGTGACAGAAAGCCTGGGGCTGGGGCGGGGGTACCCAACTAAACCTCTGAAGATCAGATTGTAGCTCCAGAGCCTCTTCAAATGTCACCATGGGAAGAAATATCCATCTGGTTCAGTTCCAAGCTGGGAGAAAGACTGGAAACATGGAGGCTGATTGGAAAGATGACTTACTAATGAAGCAGAACCACATGGGTTTGTAGTTCTGAGCAGATGACAAAATGGAGTTGAGAGTGGGGTTTTTTTTTATACCTTCTTTGGGCTTTGCACTTGAGCTTCCTGTTCCTGTGCAAGAACATGTATTCTATTGGCTGTTGTCAGATTACTATGGGGTCATGTAAGGGGTTATGTAGGGGTCATGGCTGGCTCTATAGGCAAAAGATGAAATGCAAATCCTAGGTGTTTGTCTGAGCTAATCTGGTCAGCCTCTGGCTTATTGTTTATCTGAGCTCTTAGGTGAAGTTTGGACTGCTCAGGGATGGTACAATGAAGAGGCTTGTGTTCTGAAAGGGTGTTGGGTAATTCCTTTTGTAGCTTAATGGCTTTTCTCCTATTTTGGATCTTGAGTGAGGGGGACAGGTTTTAATTCTACCATTCTGCCTTTGTTCAGACTTTGCTGCAGGGCATTTCAAAATACCCAGTCTTGAATGGATTTCTGCCTGCAGTATTTGCTTTGCCTATGCATAGAGCTATCCAGATACTTTCTTCCTCTTTCAATAAGCTCTTTATCTCTTAAGTGCTGACATCTGCTGTGGCCTATTAAGAAAAGTGGGGGCTGCTTTCAGCTTCTGCCTTTTAAAAAATATTTCCCAAAACATTTCATTCTTCTAGGAGGGGTAGGCGCTGACTTTCTACATCACTATCACTATCACATTTGTAATATGTAACATAGCAGAAAAATAGTTAAATACACAAAGAATAATAGTGTTAAACACATTTATTTTACATTTTCAATTAAAGCAAAGGCCTTGTCCCCTTCCCAAGTTACATGTTCTGTTTTAGCAACAGAGAAAGTAGCACAATAAGTGAGTTCAGAAAACATTGGGTCATTTCCCAATAATATAACCGTCACAATTATTTACTTTCACTTCTTTTTCCATGAAACCCAGTAAGATTATATAGCCTACCTAGGTGCTCAATAATGATGAAAATATTTTCTTTTTACAGCATTCTCTGGAAATGTACAATTTGGACAATGAGAATGTGGAATTAACTCAGGTATCCAGAGTTCTTTATGTCAACAACTGTGAGGATTCAAATAAACCTTGTTTACTTGGTTACACCAGTCCCTCCCTGAAAACTCCAGAGGAAACATAATAATCATGGGATAACTGGAAAATGCTTCCTATTCACTGGTAACAGAAAGCAGAGAAAAGAAATAAATACAGTTCCTGGAACAAAAAGTCTCTTTCTCAACCATCTATCCTGGAAATGTTTTAACTTGATGATAGATAATCTAAAGTTGAAGTATCCAACTTGCTGATCAAATAACCCTATTAAGAATTAAACGAAACTTTAAAGTGGAGGGAGACTCAATGAACCTAGATTATGAAATAAATCTACTTATAATAGTGAGAGATAAAAAAGAGAAAAAATGTATCTTTGATCTGATGCAGCAAACCTTTTTAAACGTTTCCAATATTCAGTCAGAAAAAGCTTAACTGGATCACCATGGACTGGTCATTTTCTTTTAGCCCAACACAATGGGAATAATTCATGGGGAGTTCATTTACAGAGAAATGATGGCTGTGCAATGCCCACATGGAAGAAAAGTTTTTTTCTTTGTGTAGCATTTCAATAATCTTTCTGGTTATGCTAGTTCATTACAGCTGTATTAAAAATGGGTATGGAGCACCTGTGAAAAACTGCCTTATCAAAAGTCACCAATAAGCTAAAGGCTGAGATGAAATTTGAACTCAGGACCTTTTAGCTGATGCTACTTCATTTACTATTACCAAACAACAGCCGAATGGCTATTTAAAATTTCTAGGAGACAAAGTTCAACTGCTTATATAAATTTTCTCAAACAGTTCATTTCATTTACTCTATTTGTACAATTTGGAGGCTGCCTGTCTCTTGCTGTCTGATAACCTACTGTTAAAAAATAGAAAAAATATAAAAAGGGAAAAAACCCAGTGGGGGATACACTTTTGGGTAAAGGCAATAAAAAAAATTAAAATGATTGGTACTGCTTGTGTGAACCTTCTACTATTAACTCCCAGTGTTAACCTACTTACTTTCTCTGGAGGTTACCTCAGATATTAAATGAAAAATGCAGGTTCTGACTTCATAAAGAACATGCCATGAAGTTACGCAGCTGGAATACCCTTCTCTTTTATTTTACAGCAACATTTCTCTATACTCTGCAACACAAAAACATTGTGTTCATATCTTGGTGTAGCAAGAACAGGGTCTCATATAAGGAGGGAAAACAACAACAATAACCTGAGCCAATCCCAATAATGATACTGAGACCCATAAATCGTATAAAGTAGGAAACAGATGAGGATTGACTCCTATCCCCCATCACAGAGATGACAAAAGTAGCAGATTTACAGTTTCTGTATTTTATATTTGTTTTATATATATATTTATATTTTATTAAAATACAGTAAACATGAATACTAACTGAAATATCTCTTTGAAGCATGTTCAAGCCCTCCATATCTTTATCAACTTTTTTTTTTTCTAAACATGCGCCTGCCATCTAGTGGCTTAAGTTCACAAAAGAAACCTCTAGAGAAAAGTGGTTATGATAAAAACTCAGTTCTATCCTTTGTGAAATGCATGGTTTCTTTATTATTAATTATTATTATTATTAAACTTTTATTCATTAAACATGAAACTCAGTCAACTGAACATTTAAAAATGTATCATAAATATCATTGACTGTCTTTGATGGTCGATACGGATTGCTGCCAGCATCCTAGGTATCAATCGAGTATCTTGTTAAAATGTATGTTCCAAGTAGCGCAGTCTTTTGTAGCTCTGCTGGTGCTACAGCAGGAAGCTACAACTTCTTGATGTATTTTGCAAAATTCTTGGACATGGTACCAAGTGCCCCGATGACAATGGGTATCACTGTTACATAATTCATCCATAATCACGTAGTTTCGATAGCCAGGTTACGATATTTAGTGATTTTTTCCAGTTCTTTTTCTTCGACTCTGGCATCTCCTGGTACAGCGATATCAATCAATTGTACTTTTCAGTTTTCAACAACTGTGATATCTGGCATGTTGTTTTCCAAATGACGATCTGTCTGTATTCGAAAGTCCCACAAGATTTTCACCTTATTTTCGACAACTTTTTCCACTTTATATCCCCATGACTTTTCGGATACATTCGGATGCCCCATAAAATTTCATACAAAAACATGCCAGGTTCTGCAATGTATGAAAAACCATGCTGGTTTATAGATAGGCAGTGATACATAGGCAGTGATTAGCGTTTTGCTGGTGTGAATGTTTTATTGCCAGACAAGCTTTGCATTCTCTTTTGATCCCTACAGTCATTTTGACTAGTAGGATTGTTGCAGTCTATGTTGTTAGTTTGCCCTGAGATGCAACAGAAGATTCTGAGATTTCTTGACAAGAGGGTGTCTGGATAGGATGCTCCAGCCTCCTTTCATCTGCCAATGTTGCACCATTTTCCTGGTTTTAGACAACTTAAGGAAATTCGTAGGAAGATACATAGGCTCTTGATCTTTTTTGGGCGGGGGGGAGGGTTGCCTTTGAATTAGTCTGAACTCCTGACAATTACCTGAGCAAGAGCCTGCAGTTTTCTTGGAAAGGTTTTTCAGAACTGATTTGCCATTGCCTTCTTTCTAGGACAGAAAGAGCATGACTGGCCCAAGGTCACCCTTGCGCCCCAGATGGGACTAGAACTTAACAGTCCCTGAATTTCTAGCCTGATGCCTCAATTGCTACACCAAACTGGCTCTCTCATACGCTCCACATAGGTAATTATCCTATAATACTTATTCAAATCATAGCCTGTTAAGACCATCTATCAATCATTCCAGTAGTAACTGAATAGTTGTTGTAATCTATTCACAGAACCTGCATGGCATTTGCAGCTACTTGGTGCTTGTAACCAAAGGAATATCTGAAGAAATAATCAGCCCAATATCTAGTTTTGCAATATCACTCCTACTTTATAGAAGTAAAGTACATGCAAAAGGTGTTATTCTTTTTATAATATAATAATTTTCTGGCAGTCCAAATGGTTAGGACTATATGGCAGTAATTTTTGCATACAACATTCATGCACCAAACAAAGTCTTTTAAATTTTAATTCTTACTTATATAGTAAGAATTTTATTCTCCTTAAAAAAATTTTTTTTAATTCTTTTTTAAGACAAACATAGACAAACAAAACATAAAAACATCAAGCCATCTTCCATATATAGACATACAGTGTGTCGGTTGGTTTACAATTTTTTTTGTGCTTCCATTTTGTAGTCTTCAATTACAATTGCATTGTATATATTCTCATATTGTCAATCAATTATTAAATACATTAATATCATTGTTAATCAATCATTTGACTATACTATTTATTCATTCATGTTTTACGAAATAATCCACATTTTACTTAATTTGTTTTATGACAGTTCACATTATCATCTCAAATCTATCCTACAATCATTTTGTAGATATAATAAGAAAAAAATACATCTTTATATACTTATTATTTTCTAAAGATCTACATATTTCATTACCATGTTTTATTGTCTAACCATTGATAGAATACATCCCAAATTTTATAAAATTGTTTATCATCTTGTTCTCTGATTTCAAATGCCAATCTACTAATTTCAGCACATTCTAATATTTTCTTAATAATTTCCTCCTGTGATGGTATTTTCTCATTTTTCCAGTTTTTGGCAAATACAATCCTAGTCACTGTTAATACATTTACAGTCAGGTATTTCAATTCTTTACTATATATTTCAGGTAAAATTCCCAATAAAAATATCTCTGGTTTCAAGTCTATATGCTTTTTTGTCATTTTTTCCAACCACGTGTGGATTTTAGTCCAGTATTTTTTGGCATCCGCACAAGTCCACCACATATGGTAATATGAGCCAGATATCTGATGACATCTCCAACATTTTTCAGATTTGTTCTTGAACATTCTTGCTGTTCTTGTCGGGGGGGAAAATGCCACCTGTAAAACATCTTATACAAATTTTCTGTATATGCTGTTGACATTGTCATTTTATAATTTTGAGACCACAATTTTTGCCATTTCTCTAGATCAATCCCATATCCAAAATTCTTCCCCCAAGCAATCATAGTTTCTTTAACTTGTTCTTCTTCTAGTTTAATTTCTAATAGATATCCATACAATTTTTTAATCACCCTTTCATCAGTACCTGTCAAAATCTTATGTAAGTCAGTCAGTTTATCATAGAAACCTTCTGTATTAGAATCTTTGTCATACCTTGAATGATATGAAAACCATCTCATCTTTATACCTTGTTCCTCTAATTTTTGCATAGATTTAAGTTCACCCTTTTCATTCAGTATTTCACCATATCTAACTGTTTGTTCCTTTTTATATACACTGCTCAAAAAAATAAAGGGAACACTTAAACAACACAATGTAACTTGAAGTCAAGCACACTTCTGTGATTGACAATCAATTTCACATGCTGTTGTGCAAATGGAATAGACAACAGGTGGAAAGCATAGGCAGTTAGCAAGACATCCCCAATAAAGGAGTGGTTCTGCAGGTGGTGACCACAGACCACTTCTCAGTTCCTATGTTTACTGGCTGATGGTTTGGTCACTTTTGAATGCTGGCGGTGCTTTCACTGTAGTGGTAGCATGAGATGGAGTCTACAGCCCACACAAGTGGCTCAGGTAGTGCAGCTCATCCAGAATGGCACATCAAAGCGAGCTGTGGCAAGAAGGTTTGCTGTGTCTGTCAGCGTAGTGTCCAGAGCATAGAGGCGCTACCAGGAGACAGGCTAATACATCAGGAGACATGGAGGAGGCCGTAGGAGGGCAACAACTCAGCATCAGGACCGCTACCTCCACCTTTGTGCAAGGAGGGACAGAAGGAACACTGCCAGACCTCTGCAAAATGACCTTCAGTGGGCCACAAATGTGTATGTGGCTGCTCAAATGGTCAGAAACAGACTCCATGAGGGTGGTATGAGGGCCCAATGTCCACAGGTGGGGGTTGTGCTTACAGCCCAACACCATGCAGGACGTTTGGCATTTGCCAGAGAACACCAAGATTGGCAAATTCGCCACTGATGCCCTGTGCTCTTCACAGATGAAAGCAGGTTCACACTGAGCACATGTGACAGGGTCTGGAGACGCCGTGGAGAATGTTCTGCTGCCTGCAACATCCTCCAGCATGACCGGTTTGGCAGTGGGTCAGTAATGGTATGGGGTGGCATTTCTTTAGGGGGTCGCACAGTCCTCCATGTGCTCGCCAGAGGTAGCCTGACTGCCATTAGGTACCGAGATGAGATCCTCAGACCCCTTGTGAGACCATATGCTGGTGCACTTGGCCCTGGGTTCCCCCTAATGCAAGACCTCATTTGGCTGGAGTGTATCAGCCGTTCCCCCAAGACGAAGGCATTGATGCTATGGACTGGCCCACCTGTTTCCCAGACCTGAATCTAATTGAGCACATCTGACATCATGTCTTGCTCCATCCACCAATGCCACGTTGCACCAGAGACTGTCCAGGAGTTGGGGGATGCTTTAGTCCAGGTTTGGGAGGAGATCCCTCAGGAGACCATCCGCCACCTCATCAGGAGCACGCCCAGGCATTGCAGGGAGGTCATACAGGCACGTGGAGGCCACACACACTACTGAGCCTCATTTTGACTTGTTTTAAGGACATTACATCAAAGTTGGATCAGCCTGTAGTGTTTTTTTCCACTTTAATTTTGAGTGTAACTCCAAATCCAGACCTCCATGGGTTGCTAAATTTGATTTCCATTGATAATTTTTGTGTGATTTTGTTGTCAGCACATTAAACTATGTAATGAACAACGTATTTAATAAGAATATTTCATTCATTCAGATCTAGGATATCTTATTTTTGTGTTCCCTTTATTTTTTTGAGCAATGTATTATAGGATAGGAAAATGCTTCAATAGTCGACAACCAGACTGGAATTTTCAAATAACATTGCCTTTTAGTCTTCTCCCAGTTTAACCACGGAGACTCCTGCCACCCCAACAACAGATCATGTCCTTCTAATGTCAACAATCTAGTATTTCTTAATGTTATCCATTCTTTAACCCACATCAAATTTGTAGCTTGATAATACAACTCCCAATTAGGCAAACCAAATCCTCCTCTTATTCTGGCATCTTGCAAAAGTTTTAACTTTATTCTCGTTTTCTTATCTTGCCATATATATTTCAACAATTTTATTTAAATCTTCAAAATAATCTTTTCCGAGCCAAACTGGAATTGTTTGGAACAAATATAAAATTCTGGGTAATATATTCATCTTGATTGTTGATATTCTCCCTATTAATGACAGTTGTAAATTTTGCCATTTCACCAAATCTCGCGCTATCTGCTGCTTAAATTTAATATAGTTATTCTCTTTTAGTATACTACATCTTGCTGTCAAATGTATCCCCAAGTACTTGATCTTATTTGTGACCTGGATTTTCAATACATCCGCCAGTTCTTCCTTTTGTCTTGATAGCATATTCTTTGTCAAAATCTTTGTTTTGTCTTTATTTATTTTCAAACCAGCCACCTTTCCATATACCTCTTATCTTTTTTATCAATTTTGATGCTGTTTCTAGTGGGTCTTCTAAAATGAAAACCAAATCATCTGCGAATGCTTGAAACTTAAATTCTTCCTTTTTAATTTTCATCCCTTTTATATCCTTTTCTTCTCTAATATTTCTGTTTAACACTTCCAAGGTTAACACAAACAACAAAGGTGACAATGAGCATCCTTGTCTTGTTCCTTTTCTTATACCAATAGAGTCTGTCAGTTCTCCCTCTATCATTACCTTTGGTTATGATATATAGCTTCTATTGCTTGGATAATTTTTTTACCAAATCCCATCTGTTCCAACTGTAGTAACATGAATCTCCAATTCACATTATCAAATGCCTTCTGTGCATCTAAAAATATCAAAGCCATTTGTTTTTCAGTGTGTGCCTCGTAATATTCCAAAGTGTCCAAGATTACTCTCATATTGTCTTTTATTTGTCTCTTTGGCAGAAATCCATTTTGATCAGGGTGGATAAAATTATTTAGGTATTTTTTAAGTCTTTCTGCCAATATTGAAGCAAACATTTTATAATCTGCATTTAGTAAGGAAATAGATCTATAGTTCTTGATTTGTAATGGATCGGCCTCCTCTTTTGGGATAAGTGTAATATAAGCTTCTAACCATGATTTAGGTATCTTCTTCTTTAACATAGCTTCATTCATAACTTCTAGCAATGGAAGGTTCAACGATTCTTGTAGAGTTTTGTAAAATTCTGCCAGAAGTCCATCTGGGCCTGGTGCCTTTCCATTGTTTTGCTTCTTAAGTGCTTCAGTTAACCCCATCATCGTTATATTGCTTTCTAACATTGTTTCAATCTCTTTAGGTATCTGGGATAGATTAGCATTCTGTAAGTACTGTTTATCTCTTTCCTCGTCAATATTCTCTTGTGTGTATAGTTTCCCATAATAGTCTCATATAATTTCCTTCTTCTCTTTACTTCCATAGCAAACTTGGCCTTAATCATCTATTAATTGCAATATTTTCCTTGATTCTTTCTCCTTTCTCAATTTATATGCTAACCATCTACCTTGTTTATTTGCATCTTCAAAATAGTTCTTTTTCGCACCTCTGATTTTCTGTGCTAGTTCTTCTTTTTGTATTAGTCCCATTTTATGTTTAATTATATCCATTTTTTACTTTAATGTCCTTTTTCTGTGGCATTTTCTGGAGCTCTTTTTCAAGTCCTTTATACTCATCCTCTAATGTCTTAGAGGCTAGTCTTTTCGTGGCATTTCTTTTCCTTGTATAGTCTATTATCAAGCCACTGGCATATGCCTTCATTGTATCCCATATGTTCTGCATTGATGTGTCTGCATTATTGTCTACAATTCCATTAAAGTCTCCCATCATAACTATATTAGCATTGTCCAGTTCGATTATTTTCATATGTAATTTTCTATAAAATTCTTCTTATCGTCATTTGGGGCATAGATTGCAATCAGGAGTGTTTTCATATTATTGTCCATTATTTCCACCATTAGTAATCTTCTATCATCATCGATATAGATGGATTTCGCTGGGATAATATCTTTAATGTATAACACTACTCCTCTTTTCTTGCATTGTATCAAAGAAGTAAATATTTTCCCTAAGTTTGGCTGTATCAACAGTTGTTCATGTTGCTTTTTAATATGTACTTCTTGTAGGCAGATTATATCAAATTTTAATTTCTCTAATTTATGGAAAGTTTTCCTTCTTTTAACAGCTGAGTTAAGTCCGTTTATGTTAATTGTAATCAGTTTTTTTTCTCTTCCATGATTATATTTTATAGGTAGATTTAGCAGCTCTTGTAGATCTTAGTTCACGTTGCTCTTTAACTTCCACCTTTCCGCCTACTGCACCTTCTTCTTTTTCAGTCGCTATTTGGCAGTCCTCTTGGAATTTAATTAGTGACATTTCTTTTTCTGTCTCCTTCTCTTTCCCTCCAAAATATTCTGTATAAAATAATTCAGCTTTCTCAATTGAATCAATTCTATATCTCTGTTCTTGCCATGTGAACATTAAACCTTCTGGAATCAGCCATCTATAATTCACCTCTTTTTTAAGTAGAATTTTAGTCAGAAATCAGTATTCTCTTCTCATCTCTCTCACTCTTCTGGGTACTTGTTTCAGGACCACAATCTCCTTATCTTTATATTTCAATGTTTTCTCCCTTGCTACTTGCAATATTTGCGTTTTAATGGCTTTCTTTGTAAATCTGATGTGAACTTCTCTTGGTGAGCTATTTCTCATTGCATATCTTGTGAAAACTCGATAAACCTTGTCTATTCCATCCATCATCTTCTCTTTGGTTATTTCCAGAGCTTCAGCCAAAATTTCTGTCATTATCTCAGCTAGGTTTTATCCCTTTTCTTCCTCTATATTTTGGAATCTGAGATAAAATTCTGATCTGTCCATCTCCCATCTCAGCATCCCACTTTTATCTTGTTCAACCACAGTTCATTTGCTATCAATATCTCCAATCTTATCTCTTTGTTTATTTTCTTCAATTTTTTGGAATCTCTCATCATACTTTATCATCATTTGTTGAATGTTCTCCACCTTTTCATCAGTTTTTCCTGTTCTTTGTTAATGTTCTCTGTTCTCTTTCAATATTCTCTGTTCTTATTTGTATATCTTGAATTCCTTGCATAATCATATGCAGCATCACCTTTTCCTGTTCTTTTTCTTGCTGTAACATCGTCTGTATTGAGCGTTGTCCTCCAGATGGTGAAGAGGAAGAAGTAGAAGTTGAAGGACCAGCCGCTGTTAGTTTCCTACTCATTTCAGACACTTCAAAATCTTCAGGTTCTTTTAGACCTTAATCCACTTGTGAAATAACCAATTGTAATTCCAAGTAAAAATAGTGGGAAATAATAATAATAATAATAATAATAATAATAATAATAATAATAATAATAATAATATTATTATTATTCAGGTTCTTGTATACCTTAATCCAATCGATTGGTTAGATAGCAGTAAAAACACAAAAATGGAAGAAAAGACCATAAACAGAAAAAGGAAAAAAATGTTAAGTCCTGGAAGAGACGGAAAAATAGAAAATAAAAAACTAAAGAAGAAAAAGAAGAAGTTCTTCAGGTTCTTCAACACCTTAATCCAATTAAAAAGTCTCGGGTATAAAAAGATGTACAGAAAAAAAAGAAAGCCACAAAAAAAAAAAACCAATATGGCAAATAAATAGCAAAAAATACAGCTTTGTCTGGTCAAGAGAGAGAGAAAAA
Source organism: Pseudonaja textilis (assembly GCF_900518735.1). Next base: position 42,269,974 of record NW_020769312.1, read on the forward strand.
AGAGATAGAATATTTCCAAGCCTCTAGTTGGCAGTGTTACAAAGTTTTTTCTGCTTTCACTTTCCCCCTCCTTTTCCAAACAAGATATAATAAAAATTAATTAAAAAGGGAAAAAGATATTTAAAAAGATGACTAGAAGGTAGTTTCTAGCCTAAAATATTATAAAGTCAAAAAGGAGAGAAAGAATAGATAAAAAAAGCCAGTCCGGTTTCAAAATATAAAATCATATATAAAAAGTCCAGCAAAAAAAAAAAAAAATCACACTGACTTCGTTTAAAATCGCCGCTTAATCACTTCTAAAATTTTACAGATTCTTTCTTTTCCTTAGAGTGTCCTTTCAAATCTTAAAGTAAAGAAAAAATTCTCACCAAGCCGGCACACTTTCTCTTTCCGTTCTCTTTCGTTTCGGAGCTGTCCCAACTTCAGCAGCTTTAATGGCTGCCTCTTTGCTGCTGGCAAAAAGAGCTTCTCCTGGATCTATCAGGGACTTTGCAGTATCCCTGGGATCAACAGGCTGCGCTCTTTACATTCACTGTCTCTTTGGGACGGTTTAGATCCGTTTGGACCGTCCAGGAGCAAAGATATCAGAGCGATCTCAGACCTCCAAGATCGCATGCCGTATTGTCGCGATGCCCAGAGAATTTTTTTCTGAAACAAGTCAAATGCTACTGACCGTAGCCTTATATAATCAGCAGATGACAAGCAGATGACATAGGCATCTGCAGTTCATACATTTGTGCTCAATTTCACCCAATGAGGCCATCTGAACTGTAAGATCTCTCTGGCAGGGGAGCTTACATATATTCTTCTACCTTCCAGAAGTACTCTCACAGATCAAGTTTTGATCTGAAATACTTTGAAATATTCTCAAAGAGAATCAAGCTTTCCTGGACCGACAATCCCTACTCATGGTCACTCATGCCCTAGCCACTTCCCATCTTGATAATTGTAATGCGCTCTACATGGGGCTGCACTTGAAGAACATCTGGAAGCTCCAGTTAGTGCAACATGCAGCGGCCCACATGGTTTTGTGCAGACTTCGGTGTGCATGTGTGTTGAGATAATTCCCTGTTAGGAGAATGAGCGCATACAGGGAGACGTATTTGAGAGTAGTGTTTGAATAATACACACACAGCACACAGATACACCGCACAGTAAATGAAGGTTTTTACTTCCAGAAACGTTAAAGCAAGTTTAAAACACAGTCCAAAGTCATTCACAGGTAAATCAGTCAGTTTTCAATCCAGGGATAATCCAATAACAAAGTCCAGTGTCAAAAACAGTTCAGTAACAGACTAACATCAAATCCAAGAATAATAGTCCATTTAGAAGGAATGGCAAAACTCTCCAACAGAAGGAAAAACAGAGACTCACTGAGACTAAGACTAAGACTAAACAACCCTGGTTTCTGGCTCCATCTTATGGCCGTTTGAGAAACCACACCCAATCACAGTTTTTTGCATTTTTTTAAAGAGACAGTATTAAAAAGTCTATGCTGGTTTATATATTTCCAACCCAAATAGCTGTTAGGTGACTTATATTCCTAAAAATGTGTAACAAATCTCCTGTGGGAGCTGCATTGGTTGATGATTTGCTTCCGGGTGCAATTCAAGGTGCTGGTTGTCACTTTAAAGCCCTTCATGGCTTGGGACCAGGTTATCTGAGGGACTGTCTCTTGACAGTCACATCTACCTGACCCACTAGAGCGGGAAAGCAAGCAATGTCGTGGGTCTCATTCCTGGGGGAATACATATAGTGAGACCCAGAAGAAGGGACTTCTCCATGGTAGCTCCCTCTCTCTTCCCCCAGAGATTAGAATGGCCCCCACTCCAACACTCTTCTGGAAGGTGCTGAAGACCTGGTTCTGTCAGCAGGCCTGAGGAACCCAGAGTGGGATGGGTTAAATGGCTTATGTGATGTGTTGTTGCCGGGGTGGGGAAGTTGTAATATTATTTTATTATTATTTATTTTCTTGCATTAGTTTTATTTTTATATATATGAGTTTTTATATTCCTGTAAGCTGCCTTGAGTTGCCATGTGCAAACAGGTGGCAATATAAATTTTCTAAACACAATAAATAAATAAATAAATATAAATAAAAATAAATAAATAAATAAGATAAAAGATATACCTAAGCAGACATCAACACCTTAAATTGGAAGGCATAAAGCTCTAAGCTTGTATATATCTTGCCTTAGGTATGGAAGTAGATTAATGGCAGGTTAAAAAAAAACCTTAGCTATTTTTTACTATACCTTACATCAGTTCCTTTATCCAACCAATATGCCTACAGCCAGTTTGTAAGAAATATTCCCTTCTCTTCATATGTTTCTCCTCCTAACAGAATGACACTGTTTTAATGGATATTCTGTCCCTAGGAAATGATTTTTAAAATGTCCCAAGAAAGGCTTAGAAACCATGTTTGAAAATATTACCCATCTGCCATTCTTTGTAAATAAGGAGTTAATTGTTCCTGTCAAACAGTATAAACAACCAAAACATCCCAGTGGCTATAGCCATCATGCTGTCCCAAGGTTTAGGAGAATATGCAAGTTTTCAATTGCTTTCTAAATGTTTGGTGTGTGTGACTGTGGAGCAGAGGTGGTATTTAGCAGGTTCTGACCAGTTTTGGAGAACAGGTAGCAGAAATTTTGAGTAGTTTGGAGAACTGCCAAATACCACCTCTGACTGGAGATTTTACAGTATCCTTCCCCTGCCACGCCCACCAAACCACACCCACAGAACCGGTAGTAAAAAATTTTTAATCCCACCACTGCTGTGGAGGAGATAAAGATTTTGGGGGGATGCTGTTCCAGAGAACAGGCATAATAATTTGTCTTCTACATACATTATTCTAACAGATAATATTTCACTGGAACTTTTCTTAAGCTTCCTTGTCCATATTTTCCCAATTGTGTGAAAGAAGCTTTGAAATCCATTTGCAAACATAGTTTAGCGATCAGTTTGCCTTTCTTTTTTTCCAATGGACTTCTTAACTCCTCTTTTGTTTGCTTGCCTATCCTCCTTTTCTCTTGCTTTTTCCAAACTGTCAGGAGGTACTATTATGGTAAAAAAATTAGGTGATGTTTTCATTTTCCCCCTTTTCACATTCACCACCTAAGTACAATGTCAGGATTGTCATCTTGCTACAGCAGCCATGCTTTGCCAATTGCCAGTCTACCATACGCAATGGGGAGGGGGAGCCGCAGGGAGACAAATATTTGGGATAAGGGGGAATCAAAACTACTCACTGTGCCATCCTGTGAGAGCCGCCAGCTAGTCCAAGGTCAAACCACGTAATGCAAAACCCTCCAGCCTGCCAAGCCATGGACTGCTACCAAAACAATTTGTTTGAATATAATTAGACAAGGGGAGATATCCAGAAGAAACAGTGTGGAGAAGGGAAGAGTTAACCAGATGCATTTGTCACCAAAAAATCAGATTCAGCTTTGCTGAGCTGGAATGACTTGACTTTAATAAAGTGTATTTTCAATACAAATGGAGTCAATAACCTTTTTTCTCCCTAACTGGCCAGGTTGGGACAGCTGACCAATAAACTTCCAGAGAGATAGTCTTATTACCCAGTTGCAGCAAAAAATGATAAGTCTTAGCACCTGGATCCCAAGCAAATTTATGACATAAGCCTTCTTCATCAACAAAATGAAATAACTCTTCCCAGTTTCATATTTTTCTGGCTGAAGTGGCAATAAAATTTTTAAAAATAAATCCTGGGACAATAGAGTGCAAAATAGGTACAGTGGCTATTTTCAGCAAGAGTATATGTAGAGAGTTGATCCTCTGGTTGCTTTTTTATATGTGGAAAGGCTGTGACCTGTTACAGAAAACATCTGTTCCAACTAAGTTCTATTGATTTTCTCTGCAGTTTATTGCCAACGGAGCATTTTAAAATGGTAGGTTTGATCAAAGGGCTCTTGACCAAATTTTCAAGATGTTAAAGCCTGGATCACCTGAATTTCATTTCTGTTGCAACTGTATATACACTTACTTTCACTATATTTGATGGGACTTACATCTATTCCCCAGATAAGGGAAGGCGATAGCTCGGTAATATAACACATGCTTTGCAGAAGAAAGTTTCTAGTTAAAAGCCAGAATCCCAGGAGTATTGCCTCTACTATTGTCAGTACTGGACTAGATGGACAATTGAGCTGACTTGGAGCAAAGCAGTTTTCTATATCACTCATGGTATTGCTTTGCAATCAAAATCTCATATGGGTCAGATGTAAACAGAAAAAAAATCTGGATGACTATTAGGTAGCAGCAAAGACAAAAGAAAGCTCTTTGCAGCTCAGATCTGGTAGCCCTACTTTATGTATACTTAGCTTACTCAATTAAGAATGTTTTGCTAATGCTTGCATTTATGTGAGAATGTGCAGCTCTGCAATTTGCTCACAATAGTGAGTCATTGCTTTAACCTGTAGATATTAGCATGCTTGTCTGAAATTGGCTCTTAATAACATGTGTTGTTAATCTACAGCAATGTGTAGGCAGAATTCAGAGTGTTATTTAAACTCTAAATTGGCAGAAGATAGGGTTCAAAGAGATTTCTCAAGATTGCTTTTCATACTTCTAAACACTCTCATATATTTTTGTTTGAGGGCTTAATACTTTTTCAAGGATATCACACAGGATATAATAGAATTTATAATAAATGGCTTACCACTACAGTATGTCAATACAACCTCTCCCACACTAATCCAAAAACATTCAACAAGCATGAAGCATGCAGGTTAAATCCAAACACCAATTTCTGTGAAATACTCCAAGGTTAATATAAATTTTAATAAAGTTAGGTAAATTTCTCTAATTTTCTTGCTCACATTTTAAGAAAAAAAGTACTTATTTTTAGACCTGGCAGGAGAAAGCTCTTTCATCTTTATGGTTTCCAAAAACTTGTTCTCCAATACTTTACTAACTGAAAAATTGGTTGATAACAAAGTGAAAATCTTTTGATTACAAAAGGCAACTTCTAAAAATGAGGGAACGGATAATGAAAATATTAAAATGATACAACAAAAGGACCCCATGTCTTCTTAGTACCTGGAGGGTTTTTAAAATCCCAATGATTTGGTTTAAATTGGAATGTATTCCATAAAATAAGGAAAATAAATCAAGTGGTAATGAATAGACAAGAAGGGCACCATGTATCCAGACAAATCTTTCCTTTCTTCACGAAGTTTTTTCAGAAAGCAGATCTAGGGACGATCAGAGATCCTGAACATAGGGAAGCAAAGATGGAGGTAGTAAATCTCTAAAAAAGGAGAATGTTTGGTTTTATAGTTTTAAAATTGTTTTATATGTTGTTTTAACTTGTGATTGGGAAACACCCAGAATTGGGTATAAGGGTATGTAAATGTTTTAAACAGTGAATGATGGAATGAATTCTAAAGTCAACTTGCCCTTCAGTCTTTGGTCTAGTAGAGAGATCTCTGCAGAAATTTCCGAGAAATGAAGGAAGATCATTCTGAAACTAATAGGAAAGAGAGACAGAAAATAAATATTCCTAATCTGTTTATCTCCAAATTATAGCTCTTTGGGTTTAGCTAGAACTCTCCATCAGAATTGTATGTTTTATTTTAATATGTATATAATTACGTTCTGTAAGGTTTCAGAAATTTTAATATTGTATCTATCATTACTGTCTCTAGATATATGCTTGCTACAAATGCTCTGTGGGATTGTGTGGTTCTTTTAGTGTGTGTAACGTGGAGCATTTCCAGACAAAAGTGAATTGGTGACTCGTTGCATATGCTGCTCAGTAATATTACTTCTCTTTTGTACCATTCTGTGGGAGATTGGTGTTTAAGCTACTTCCATGGTTATGGGTGCTAAATACTTCATTATCCACTTGTAATTGTTGGCATTTACAACAAGTCCCTACAATTAAAAAAGGAGATTTACATTTCCCCTTTTCTTATTTTTAGTAAAAGTGATTTTTTAAATTATATTTTGATGCTATCATTTCTTTTTTCTTAAAAGGAGTTGGATTGCTGTGGAGTGCTGGGGTGGTGGTGCAACAGCTTTGTATTGTAACACTGGAGTGGCTGGCCACAGAGTGGGGCTTGAGACAGCACTGCCCAGTGGTGGGAGCACTGGGGCTGAAGTAGAGATCTGGGTTGTGGGCAGCAATCTGAGACTACTGAAGGCTGCTTTAATCCTAGAACTACCACCACTGTACATGGCAGCCAAAAAAGGCAGAGATGTGGGGAGAGGGAAGATAGGTGGAGTTGAAGCACTTTTGCTATCATAAATATGAGCAGGCTGCCAAGTGCCAAATTTTGATCATGTGGTTAAGAGGTTCTGCAATGGCAGTTACTTTGGAGATCAGGTATAAGGACTACTCATTCAGCACCAGTTAACTTTGGATGGTTGCTAAATGAATGACATTAAGTGAGGATTACCTATAGATTCCACAATTTAAATTCTGCCTCAAGAACTTGCAAACATTTTTGGAGGGTTTCAGCAGACGCATGGAGGGAGATGATCACTAACAGTGATCAAATGAGCAAATGAATCTTTGCTATAGCCAAGAGAGTGATAAAAGGTACAACTGAAAACAGCTAAAACATCTTAAATAAAACTAGAACAACACACAATTTTAATAGATTAAATTAAAATATTACAATTATGGGAGACCTTTCACCAATTGATGCCTAATTTTCATAATTTCTGCACCAATGTTTTGCTACAGTCGGTGTTATAAATGGCTTACAATCCAAGAAGAAGACGGGCACCTACATTTTGTCACATCCTCCAGGGTACTGATGTAAAAGAGGCAGGATATAAGTATTACAAATATATCTATAGATGGTACAATAAAATAACACACACTGCATTATTTCAACATCTCTAGTTCCACATGAGCACACAAGTTTCTCAAATGGGATTTTAGAGTAACTTCCCTGTAATAATGCAGAAGGCAAAATATTATGTCTTGTTTACAAGGATAACTGTGAATATTTGGATTTTCAAAAGCTTTTGACAGTATTCCCCATTAAAGGCTCTGAGTAAATGTAGCAGTTATAGAATAAGGTGATCTGTCTTTTTATGGATTGCTAAATGGTTAGGAAAAGTTAAATGTAGGCATAAATGGGCAATTTTCTCAATAGAGATTATTAAGAAATGGAATTTCTCAAGGATCTGTGTTCATAATGGCGCTTTTAAAACTTCTTATAAATTATCTTCTCTTGGGATAAGCAGTATGCTGACCAAATTTTCAGACAATATAAACTGTGCAGGCTGATAATAAACCAAAGCTATTGAAGGGTTGCAGAAGGATATCTTTAAACTGGATGAAAGGTCAACTACTTGATAATTCAACTTAATGTAAAGTAATGCACATTGAGGTAAAACACCCTAACTTCACATACAGAGTATGTAATGAAATCTAAGCTCTCTGAAGAAGTCCTTAAGATTGTAATGGGCAGCCCGATGAACATGCTGACTAAGTATACAGCAGCACTTGGAAAGAAAATGAAAATAAAAATGCCAACAGTATAATGTTCTCATACAAATCTATAGTATGTCTGCATTTGGAATACCTTACTTAAGTTTTATTTGTCAAAGACCAAACAATAATAGAAAAAGCATATTATAATGCACTATAAAAGGCAATATAATGAAGGAAATTGGAGAACATGATAGAAAATGTAATGGAATAGAACAGAATACTTCATTTGGCAAGTGTGATTAGATACATAAGGAATCTGTCTCCACTGTAGAAGCTCTCAGTGTACATGCAAAACAGTAATACTAATCGTAATAAAGATACCGGTAAGAGAAGGTAATAGAAAAGATGAGAAGGATAATACAGCCATTCTACATGAGTAAATATACTTAAGACATAAAACTGTGGAAATTAGGTATTCAGCAGAGTGATGGCATGAGGGGAAAAACTGTCTCTGTGTTTAGTTGTTTTGGTATGCAATAGTGGCATCCTGAGGGGAAGACTTGAAACTGTTTATGTCCAGGATGTGAGGCATCTGTAGTTATTTTCTCAGCCCTCTTTCTGACTCCTGAATGGAAGGAAGGCTGGTTGCACTTGTTTTTTTTTTCTGCAGTCCTATCTAGCTCTTTTCTGATTATTATTATTGTTGTTGTCTGCTTTTACTTTGGAAAAAGTAAATCATTCATTATCCCTGGTCAGATTTTTGCTTTTATTCTGCTCAAACATTTCTTTACGTATTATCTCGCAGTGAAGGGGCCGTATCTTAATATTTCAGTGATAGTTGATATCCAAAAACATCTATACTTCAGCCCACACTCATTGTTATAATTTAGTCCACACCAGGTAATGCTGAAGCCCAGCAGCTTTGAAATAATCTCAAAAAAGATCTTCTAGTGCAACCCCCTGCTCAAGCAGGAGACCTTTTACCATTTCAGACAAATGTTTGTCCAGTCTCTTCTTAAAAACCTCTAATGATGTAACAACTCACAACTTCTGAAGGCAAAGCCATTCCAGGTGAATTGTCCCCACTGTTAGGAAGTTCTCCCTTAATTATTCCAGGTTGCCTCTCTCCTTGATTCGTTTCCATCCATTACTTCTTGTCTTGCCTTCTGGTGCTTTGGAAAATAAGTTGAAACAACCCTCCTCTCCCCTCCCCCTTCCTCGTGGTAACTACGTCCATCCCGCTGCTGTGAAGCGGTCCAAAAAAAAAGGTGAGATTTGATCGAATTAAAATTAAAAGTTAAAAAAAAGAAAAGAAAACCGCCTCCGCCTTCCCGCTCCGCGGCCTAGCTAAGCCTGCCCCACCTTGCCCCGCCTTACGAAAACTGCCAATCCGAGGGCAGCGGCCTCCTTTTCCCCCACCACCCCGCTGCTTGCGCTGCCGGATCCGTAAAGGCGTTTTTCGGTCGGAGGCTGAGGGGGTTCGCATCCCGCGGCGTTAGGGGTGCAAACCGCTGAAGGGAGGCTGGCGTCGCTCAGAGTCTCGCTGAGAGCCGCTTGGGTCCACTACAGATTGTTGGACGAAGAATCCTTTCACCGCCTGAATTCTCTTTCATATAAATAAAATCCCGGGGTCAAGAAACCTTGGAAGGAATAGCCTCGAGAGAAATCCCGCCTCCTTCTCCCTTTCAGGCTTTTTGCTGTTCAAGGGATTGGGCAAAAGTATCTCTTTATTTCTGCAAGTTCAGTTGCGATTAAAAAGGAAAAAAAAAGTCCATTAGCAGGCTTAAGGGCCACTTTAAACAGGAGTTCATCGATACTGCCCTAAACGGGAGACTGGCTTTAGATAATACTTGGAAGGCAAAGAGGTCTGTACATTCACTATCTTTTCAAATGAGGCATTTTGTGTCTGTTTGTGGGCGTGCTTAAGCCCGTTTTCCTGTGCTGGTGTTTTGCTGCTTGTTTCGCTGGATGGCAAATCCAGAATATAAGACTTAATACTGAGGTGGTGGCACATTGGTACTCCCTCTCTTAGCCTTTAATTGCAATTTTTTCATTTATTTTTTTCTTGAATAATAACGGGTTGTTGGTGTGTGTGTAAAAGTAAGTGAACTGGTTTAGTATATGCTGCCCTGAGTCACTTTTTTTGTGAGGTAAGAATGCTTATATAAATTTGATGAATAACTAAGTCGAAAGAGAAACATTAAAACACCTTGTAATGGGACAGTTTGAATGAGAATGTGTTGAAAATCCAATAAAGGTAGTCCTCGATTTACAACAGTTCATTTAGTGGCCTTTTGAAGTTACAATGGCACTGAAAAAAGTGATTTATGACCGTTTGTCACTTTTAGGACCATTGTAGCATCCTCAGAGTCACGTGATTTACATTTGGATGCTTGACATCTGACTCAGATTTATGATGGCTGCAGTGTCCCAGGGTCATGTGATCCCCTTTTGAAACCTGTCAGTGAGGTTGTTACTAATTTAACAACTGCAGTGATTCCTTTAACAAATGTGGCAAGAAAATGGGGCAAAACTCACTTTAAAAATGCTTCACTTAACAACATAAATTGTGGACTCAATTGTGCTTATAAGTTGAGGACTTCCAAGACTAAACTAATCTTTAATGCACGGAGACAGCATTCACAAAGATTTGTCCAGCCAAGTATAATTGTGAAGATAGTTTGTTGCTAGCTGAACTGGCATATCATAATCTGACCTATTTTATTATATTTAACTGTGTGCTATGTGTGGACCTTACATTGTGGCTTGTTCCACAAACTATTGCTTAAAAGTAACAATAGCTGCATTATTTAATTATTATCAGGCTGCACCTGATTTATAAAAGTACTTAGTGTGAATGCACCCTATCATATTGTTTCTGCTTTTTCCCTGAAATGTTCCCATTTCTAATTTAGTGGCACAACTTCATCCAACTAAGGAAAACCTATATTGATAATATTGGACTAAAAGCATGAGAGAAGGGAAGGGATGCCCAAGCATACAGCTTGTTCATATTCTATTAAATCATTCAAGTTATTAATATTTTTTGAAAAATGTCAGTCTGAAGTTCTGCATATTTTGGTGTACATCTGAACTATCACTTTAGCTGATAATCGAAGTGATTGTAACATCTCTATTATATTGTGTCAATATAATCAAAATTGTTTATAAACAAGTTATTTTAAAATAAATAATAAACATTTAACAATGTTAAATTTTATATTGTTTTTTCAGGTGGGATGGATTCATCTTCATCAACAAAATTTCTAGATGTTGATATGAAGGTAACTAATGTATACTACCATCGAAAAGAAGTCCTTGTAAAATTTCAAGGCCAACTTAACACAGAATATGAGCTAGATTATTATATATTGCAAAAGGAAATACAACAAGTACCAAAAGTGAAAGATCCTGTTGCAGTTGGTGAATTCTGTTTAGTCAAAGACTCAGAGTGTGAAGAATGGTATAGAGGAAAAGTAATTCAAAAAAGAAATGATATCTATGATGTACATTCTATGGACAATGGGAAAATACTGGCAGTGAATGAAACTCACCTTGCATCTCCCATTGATGAATTGTTTCAACTTCCTCCAAAAATGGTTTATGGGATTTTTGCAAATGTGCTTCCAATTGAAGAAAAATGGACCAACAAAGCTTTTAATTACTTTTCAACTCTGATAGGCTTGCAAATTAAAGGTTATATACAAGCCACTCTGCCAAACCAAATGTTTCTTCTTCATGTGCCCAAAATTGCTGCTGATGTGATTGAATTCAGAATAGGAAAACTTGTTGATGCAGATACTTTCTGTCTTATTATTGAAATGTTAACTGAATTTCCAGATGAGCCGCTTTGTAAACAAATGCCGGATTTACTGCAACAGAAATGTACAAGGCCAGGTACTCTAATTTGTGATGCTGGAATTCAACCAAATATTCCGCCAGTTCTAAGAAATCTTCAACCAGTTTTGTCTGTTGGTGCTGTAGAAAAAGTAAAAATATCAGTAGCAATTAGCCCTAGTAAGTTTTATTGCCAATTACTTCGACAACAGATAGAGCTGGATACATTGACAAGAGACATGTTTTCTTATTATGAATCTCTTAGCAGAGTAAAACTTCCATCTTGTGACAATTTTGGAGCCCTTTGTGCAGCTAGACAAAAAGACGGCCAATGGCAAAGAGGAGTAATACAACAGCTACTTTCTGACAAAGTGAAGATTTGGTTTATGGATTTTGGCAACTGTGAAGCTGTGTCTTCTGAGTATATTTTGAAGCTTCCACCAGAATTTATTTCAGTACCCATGTTTTCATTTCCTTGTGCTCTATCATGTCTTAGTGATCAGGATGAAATGGAAAGAAATGCTCAGCTAGAAGAATTTAAGGAAATACTATTAACACAACAGACTATTTTGGCCCGCATAAATCTGTTCAATAGTAAAGAGCACAAATATTATGTTACATTAAGTAAATGCGCATTGACACAGACGAGTGACAATCTGTCTTGGGAAAATGATGTGGATCCAAAATACAACATGGAAGTCTCTTGTACAAGTGGGAATGTACAAAATTCTAAGGTGAACTTGGCAGACAAAATTTGCAATACTACTCAACAATCAAGTTATTCTTCAGATGAAAAGGATACTCGTTTACTGTGTTCCCCTTTAACAGTTCCTTACAAAAGAGCAAAAATGAAAATAGGTTCAGTTTGTGTTGCTTTTGCAGTTTATGTTTTGAATCCATCAAATTTCTGGGTGCAAACGAATGATTTCTTAGATGAGTTTGAAGCTTTAATGAAGAAGGTTGCAGATGTGTATGATGGAGATGAAGTCAGTGTTAAAATTCTAGAAAATCCAGAGCCTGGAAGACTATGTTGTGCACGATATAGCAAGGATAAGTATTTTTATAGGGCTGTCATTAGACAAATCATAGACAATAATGTTGATGTTTATTTTTTAGATTTTGGGAACACTGACACAGTGCCACTGTTCGATGTGAAGATTTTGCTTCCAGAGCTTCAAGAATTGCCAGCTTTAGCCATGTGCTGTAAACTTGCTAATGCATTTCCAATGGAAGATATATGGATTAAAAAAGAAACAGATTTCTTTAAAACAATTGTGGTTGACAAACCAATCACACTGCATGTCATTGCAAAGCAAAAGGAGAATTATATTGTCAATGTGCAGTATATGAATGGCTCCAAGGAAACTGATGTTCTCAGGCTTATGATTGAGGCTGGATGTGCAGAATATTGGGAGGTAAAACAAAATCCACTTCAGAAAACGGTATGGGGCCTTCAAGGAAACTGCTCAAAAAATTATAAAAATAGAGAAATACTAAGTAAAACATCTATTCAGAAGAATAAAGCACTGATGCCTAAAACTACTGATGAGAATAAAAAGCTGAATACTCGCATTGTGACAAAAGGGAATGTTAGTATTTTCCCGTCATGGAAAAACATGCTTTCCAATAAATATGAGCAAATGTTTGGGAAAACAGAAAAAGTAGAATGCTATAAAGAGTACAGATTTAAACCAGGTTGTGTGTTTGATGTTGTATGTTGTCATATTATTTCACCAGGCAGTTTTTTATGCCAGATACAAAATAAGCTACCCGAGCTAAATAATATGATGGAACAAATTCAGAATTTTTACAACACTCAAAAAAGACCTTATGAAAGTGGAAAACTTGCCTGTGTTGTGAAATATTCTACAGATGGAAAATGGTACAGAGCTTTTGTACTGAAACATGTATCCAAAACTGAAACTGATGTAATATTTGTAGACTATGGTAACAGGGAAAGGGTTTTGTTGAAAGATCTTCAAGCTATTCATCCAGACTTCTTAATTTTGGAATGTCAAGCATTCAGATGTTGTTTTAATAGTGTCAGTGAATCCTTAATATTTGACCCCTATATTTGGACTACTGAGATATGTAGCAATTTTAAAAGTTTTGTTTCATCTTCTAATGGACAACTGACTTGTTTAATTTGTGCCCTGGTTTTTAAGACTCCTGACTATTTATATTACATTGTTGATTTGAAGACTCCATTTACTAATTTAAGACAATTTCTCTTTGAAAGTGGCCGTGCACAAATTTACTCTTTTGAATGTGCGCAATCTCTTATAACACCATTTTCTCTATGTAGCTTTTATTATTCATCTTTTAATATAGAAGTTGGAAATGAAGAGAAAGTATATGTATCTTATATATATAGCCCTACAAAATTCTATTGCCAGTTAAGTAGAAATGCAAACAAGATGGACAAGATACTTAAAAAGATTTCAGAAATTAGCCCCAAAACAAGCCATGCAATCCAAATGAATACTCACAGTTTATGCATAGTGAAATATTTTGAGGATGGACTCTTCTATAGAGCTTTAGTATCTCCTGTGGAATCATCAGATTTCTGCCAAGTATATTTTGTGGACTATGGAAATAAACAATTGGTAGCCAAAGAGGAACTGGTTCCTATTCCAAACAGTGCTTCAGAATTAATGTTCACACCTATGCAAGCTATTAAGTGTTATTTATCAGATCTAAAGGATATTGAAATTCCATCTGAAATAAAAGCATGGTTTGAAAAAAAATATTTGGAAAAAGAGTTGAAGGCAGTAATAGTGTCTAAAGAATCTGATGGGCAGTTCGGTATGGAGTTGTATGATGGAGAACTACAAATAAATGGAAAGATTAAAGATTTACTAAAGCAAAAAAAAAAACTGAACCCAAACGATATTAAAAAACATTTTAAAAAATATGCTGGAAATAAACCTTATAAAATAGAGTTGGCTACAGAGAAAAAAAAAGTGAAAAGTGAAAAAAATGAACAGCAAACAGAAGCAGGCAATGATAAATTACCTGTTAAATATAGGAACAAAATAGTAATTGATCAACAGAAGCAGAATTGTAGACCTGCAAAATTTCCATTGACTGTAGATTTTTCAGATTTTGTGTTGAAGAAAGTTTTGAGATACAGATATAAAAGTACTCAAAAAAAACCCAATACTGACACCATTGATCAACTTAATGAACAGTCAAAGAAAATTAAAAATAAAAGGACTGGATTACATATGCTAAAATTAGACACTTCAGGACAAGAAAGAACCAATAAGACTAAGCAAAAGTACGCTGATCTTCCCCAACTTGACATTCTTCTAAATTCTAAAGTCTGGGGTTATGTTTCTTACGTAGGTAATATTTCAAATTTCTATGTTCATCGTTCAGAGGATGAAAATAAAATTGTGCAACTTGCTGGGGAATTGAATAGAGAAACACTGGTTAAAGAATCAGAAATAGAGGCTGAACTTGAGAAAGATGATGTTGTTTTAGCAGACTATGAAGGTGATAGTTGCATATACAGGGCTTTAATTAGAAAAGTCCTAGCCAATAAGTTTTTTGAAGTAGAATTCATTGATTATGGTAATGTAGAAACCGTGAATTCAAAAAATATCTACAAAATTAAAAAGTCTTTATTCAGTTTACCAAGACTCAGCATACATTGCTTCCTTAGTAAAGCAAAGTGCTTGTTTTCAAATAAAAACTGGAGTACTGATATGGATGCTTACTTTATCAATGCGGTAAATAATCAGCCAGTCATTATTAAGTTTCTACAACAGTATGACCAACAGTGGGAGGTTGACATAATCTGTCATGGAATATCTATCTCTGATAAATTAATGGAGAGAGAAATCCTTTTAGGCCTAGAGAACATACTTTCACTAAATTTTGACCACAACATGAAACAGCTCCCAACAATAGATTCAGAAACTGTTAGTAATGATCCAGGTAAAAAATCAGAAAGTCAAACTTTATGTGGAAGCAGTATAATCAGACCTACTAAGATTGGCTACCAAAATATAAAGCCTGGACAGATAGAAATAGCTGAAATTGGTCATATTTCAGGTAATGGAAACTTCTATGTGAAGTTAACTAAGGATGCACAAACAATGCTCAATTTAAATGTACTAGTTGCTCAAGAGATAGAGAAAAAGTGCTTTATTGCTACAGAAGAAATTGGAGAAGGATTAGAATGTTTGGTAAGATCAAACCAACACTTGGGATGGTATCGATCTGAAGTTATTAAAAAATATGTGAAGGAGGAATGTATGTTGGTCCTCTTAGTGGATTTAGGAAAGTATGAAATGGTGTCACTGCATGATACACATGTGCTGAATGAAAAAATAAGGTGTATTCCCAGGAATGCAGTGCTTTGTAAATGGATTCAGATTGGAAATTTAAGTGATTTGTCTTTTGAGGGAATGATGGAGAAGGTAAAATATTGCGAGATAAAGATTATATTTTTTAAATACTTAGAATCTGAGCTTATTTGGGAAGTAGATATTTTAATAGATGGAATTTTATTTTTGGAATATTGGAATCAAATATCTAACCAAACAAAATTAGGGAGACATAACTTATTAGAGACAGATAATGTTAGCAAATCACTTGATATCTCAATCAGGTCAAATTCGATTTCATGGGCACAATTTCAGAAGAATAATCACTATCCTGGATTTGTCACATCAGTCACTGATCCTTCAAACTTCTATATTCAGTTAGAAGATTCATTTAAAACTCTGATAGCCTTGTTCAAAATGCTCTCTAATCTTCCAGAAAACCTCCCAACTATGCCACAAGAATGTATAATTCCTGGTGCCAGCTGCTTAATAAAAAATGGACCTAATGAAAACTGGAACAGAGTTGAAGTTTCTGAAGTACTCAAAGACTCCAGTACGTTAATGCTTACTTTTATTGATGAGGGCTTATCGGCTCCCCTTCCCATCTCTGACGTCTCTAAGCTGAAGATTATCTCAGAAAATCTAGTTACTTTACCACGATTAACCTATCCTTGTTCCTTGTTTGGAGTGATACCTGCTGATGGGAAATATTGGAATGATGAGGCCAAACTTACAATTCAAGAACTTCTTGGTAGACAAGGTCTCACATTCCAGTTCAAACAGCCTCATTGTGGACTGAAGCTAGAAGTAGATGTTTTTTTTGAGCAAAACAATGCAGCAGATGTATTGGTTGCTTCTGGATGCGCTTTGTATTCCAAAACTGCATCCATTGGATCAGCTAGTTGTGATGACCTTCAGCTACCAAATTCACGTATTATTTATGATCCACTCTCCATTCAGAAGATCTCTGAACCGCAGATTGCCATAAATAAAAACAAGAAAGGTCCACAGAATTCAGATTTGCAATTGAAGTGTGTTAATTTGAAAAAATTAGAGATGAACAGCTCAAAGAAATTACATGGTAAAAAAGAAGACTCTCAGATGACTTTCTTGCATAGAAGTAAAATAAATTATGGAAGTGTACACAACTGCAATGAGAAATTGTTTAATCAATGTTGTGACAGAGATCAACTCAACCAAACGTATTCTACAACCATATCAAAGGCTTCTGACAAGTTGCTTTTGGACTCCCAAGAATGTTCAGATCCAGATTCATTAAGAAAATTGAACACGTACTCACAAGAAAGGTCAGTGTCAAATTACACTTAAAACAACTGTATAAAATTATTCTTTGCTTTATCTATAACAAGAGTGATGAATGAAAAGAATCATGGCACCTAATTTCCCTGCATAAGCTGCCATAATGCGTACTGGAAGGGTGTTCGTATATTCCACATATAATGCGGTTTGACTTGCATCAAATCTGTATGAGTTTGCACAGCGTGGATGTGTGTATAAATATTACCTGCCACAATGTGATTATCTTTGGGCAGCCTTTAGGGCTCATTGTGAGTAGACAATTTAGTCCTCTTGGAGGACTATCTAGGACTTCTAGGAAGTTGGCAGCAAAGTAGGGTTCTCTGTTTTGCTGAGCATCTTGGCAGGTTTCAACCAGAATATCCTTCTGAAATGCTTTCAGCTGGGAAACACACTTTTATATTGGCTTAGGTTTTTAGAAACATGGTTTAAAAGGTATTAGAGATTCCTACAGGTAGTTCTTGACTTACGACCACAATCAACCCCAAAATTTATGTTGCTAAGTGAGACAGTTAAGTGAGTTTTGCTCCGTTTGATGACTTTTCTAGCCACCGTTGTTAGTCGAATCACTGCAGCTGTTAAGTTAGTAACACAGTTGTTAAGTGAATCTAGCTTCCCCTTTAACTTTGCTTGCCAGAATGTTGCAAAAGGATATTTACATGACCCTAGGACACTGTAGCCATGGTAAATACTGTATGAGTGTGTTACCAAGTGTCTGAATTTTGATCACATGACCACGGGGACTCTGTATGTCATGTACACTCTGCAGCCCATGTGTACATGACTAGAGTATATATGACTCTGTATTGTTCCTATTACTTTATATCCTAGTAGAAACTTTATGCATTCATCTCTTTATGCATTCATTGTAGAAGCATAGGTTGTGCTTTGAAAACCAGAATGAAAGAATTACAGGTCTGTGATAAATAGATATAAATATAGATGATGGATGGAGAGACAGATTTAAAAGTACAAAAAATAATATAAAAATACATTGAGAATCTGGAAAGAGTGCAGGGAAGAGAAAACAAAAATCGTTTGGGGGCTGGAGGCCAAAATATATGAAGAACAGTTACAGAAATTGGGTATGTCTAGTACAATGAAAAGAAGAACTAGGGGAGACATAATAGCAATGTTCCAATATTTGAGGGGCTCCTACAAAGACAAGGGGATCAGATTATTTTCCAAAGCACCAAAAGGCAAGACAAGAAACTGATTGGAAGCTAACCAAGGAGAGAATAAATCTAGATCTAAGGAGAAATTTCCTAATGTTGAGAGCAATCAACCAATCGAATAACTTGCCTTCAGTAATTACGGGTGCTCCATAACGGAAGGCTTTCAAGAAGAGACTGGACAATCATTTGTCTGATATAGTATAGGGTCTCCTGCTCAAGTAGGGGGTTGGACTAGAAGACCTTTGAGTTCCCTTCCAACTATATTCTATGAAAAAAATTAGAAAGTTAAACAAATTAAGTCTTTGTAAAAAGGCAGGTATATCTTCACAGTAAACCTGGACCAACTATTATGTATATTTTCTTTCTAATATATCTGCTTGTGTGTTTTTTTTTTTTTAGATTAAAGTCAGAGTAGATGGATTATCACAGTTGAGAACTAGTAATGGACAACAGATCGACCTTCATTTGAAAAGTAATACAGGAACAGTATGCCGAACATATTCTATTTATAAACTTATCATTTATAGAAATCCAGACCAGAGGTCCATTACTATTAAAAAGTGTAAAGGATCCATTAGTATTCTGGTTTGGTTCCCTTCCTCCCCTGCCATATACATATATTTTATGCCTTTGAAAAGTCTCTCCTGAAGATTGTATTGGGATGATGACAGCATGGAAAAAAGAAATACTTTGGAATAAGATTTTCAGCAAAACTAATCTGTTATCTCACTGGATAAAGCCCATCTTGCAATTGGTACTAGATTTTTATTATGATACTAAACTTTGTGCTTATTTCAGAAGTCATTAGGAACTATCAAGTTTTTTTTAGTGAAATGTAATACACTGTAACCCAAGAGATGGTGTACTTTGGCCTTTGTAGATATTGAAAAAAAAATGCAGAAATGTGAAAATCAAGAACACTTGTTCTATATGTTGCTGAGTCTTGTGGTACATGGGAGGCATACAGTTGTATAGATTGTGTAACTGCCAAATGTTGTTGATTTGTTTTTACCAGCCAAAAACTTGAATTTAAACAAATATAATAAGAAAATAATCTCTTTACTTATTCTGACCATTTCAATGTAAGTACATTTCAGTAAAATATAGATTTAGCTATGGACTCCAATACATCCTGGCCATTCCAGTTTTCTTCTACAATGCTCTGTTTACTACCACAAAAAGGCTCCATCTAAACTGCAGAATATATTAAGATAGATATAAGTCACAGATATTTTATTAACTATAGGGAAGCTTAATGCCGTGTTGATTGCTACCAATTCTTGTTGGCAAGTACTATAATTTCATAGTTTAAATCCATTTTCTTTTGTTACACTTAGTGACTTGTGCATTCTCTCATGGGAGAGAGAATGAGTGACAGGTATACAGAAATCATGTTTTAAAATCCCGTTAAATCTTATCTGTGCACTAGGATGCTTGGAAGTTGTATATATTTTTACTGCAGGTTGTACTGCATTGAGCTTCATCAGTGAGGATTTTTCAATATTGTTTAGAGGGAAGACCTACAGTATATTGGAAGAACACTTTCCTGACAGCTTGAAACTTTGTTAGTTTTTTTGTTTAATCCTATACATTTTAACAGTTCTAATAACTACATTTTGAAACACATAAGTTGATTTAACTGAATTAGCACATTTGAGTAAGACATGATTAACTTAAATGTCGTAAAAATGCTACCAAAAGAAAACTAAGCTTCCAGTTGGCCCCAGGGCTTGTTGGAAGTAACAGTGAAATATTTATTCTTGTAACAGACAAGAACAGCAGGAATTATAATTTTTTATATCTATACGAAACCAAATGGGATGCTTGTGTAAAATTCAAATTAGTTTCAAAAAGGCTTTAGTGTCATATGTATAACTACTGATGAGTATTGGTGAGAAAATACATCTTGTGGTTATATGGTGTAAATATGCGTTTTCTTGCTGAGCGCTCTGAAAAAAAAAGAGATGTGTTTGGATATTTCATGATGTTCATAAAGTGCAGTGTATTTTTCTTTAAATAAAAGAATATTCTTTGGCTCCAGTGATATAAAATTCTTGTTAAGCAGCAATAAAGCGGTGGTACACGTTTAACACAGCCACAGTGAAGCTGTAGGAAAAGCTACATTTGTTTGATGTTTTCTCATACCAGATTCCAGTTAGGGGATGCTTTCATTGGGAGGGGGGAAGAGAGTGAATATCAAGTATATATTTCTGAAATCAATATTTTACTTTTTTAAAAAAAATTTTTTATTGGTTTTTAAGACAAACAGAGACAAACAAAACAAAAACATCAAGCCATCATCCATATATATACATACAGTGTGTCTGTTGGTTTACAAATTGTTTTGTGCTTCCATTTTGAAGTCTTCAATTACAATTACGTTGTATATATTCTCATATTTTCAATCAAATATTAAATACATTAATATCATTGTCAATCATTTGAATATACTTTTATTCATTTATGTTTTAAAAAATAATCCATATTTTACTTAATGTGTTTTATGACAGTTCATATTATCATCTCAAATCTATCCTACAATCATTTTGTAGATATAATAAGAAAAGAATACATCTTTATATATTTATTATTTTCTAAGAATCTACATATTTCATTACCATGTTTTATTGTCTAACCATTGATAGAATAGATCCCAAATTTTCTAAAAATTTTATCATCTTCTTCTCTGATTTCAAATGTCAATCTACTCATTTCAGCACATTCCAATATTTTCTTAATGATTTCCTCCTGTAATGGTATTTTTTCATTTTTCCAGTTTTTGGCAAATACAATCCTAGCCGTTGTTAATACATTTACAATCAGGTATTTCAATTCTTTACTATATATTTCAGGTAAAATTCCCAATAAAAATATCTCTGGTTTCAAGTCTATATGCTTTTTTGTCATTTTTTCCAACCACGTGTGGATTTTAGTCCAGTATTTTTTGGCATCCGCACAAGTCCACCACATATGGTAATATGAGCCAGGCGTCTGATGACATCTCCAACATTTTTCAGATTTGTTCTTGAACATTCTTGCTGTTCTTGTCAGGGGGAAAATGCCACCTGTAAAACATCTTATACAAATTTTCTTTATATGCTGTTGACATTGTCGTTTTATAATTTTCAGACCACAATTTTTGCCATTCAAAATTCTTCCCCCAAGCAATCATAGTTTCTTTAACTTGTTCTTCTTCTAGTTTAATTTCTAACAGATATCCATACAATTTTTTAATCACCCTTTCATCAGTACCTGTCAAAATCTTATCTAAGTCAGTCAGTTTATCATAGAAACCTTTTGTTTTAGAATCTTTCTTGCCACTGTTGTTATTTGAATCGGGGCAATTGTTAAGTTAGCAACAGGATTTTAACTGAATTGGGATTCCCCATTGGCTTTGCTTGTCAGAAGGTTGCAAAAGGGAATCACATGACCCCAGTTCATGGCAACCGTCATAAATATGAACCGATTGCCAAGCATCTGAATTTTGATCATGTGACCATGGGGACGCTGCAAAGGTGGTAAGTGTGACAAATGGTCATAAGTCACTTTTTTCAGTGCCATTATAATTTCAGATGGTCACTGTTGTAAGTCGAGGATTACCTGTAGTATGGGGACAGCATTTTAGGAAAAGTGTCCTCTGAAGTTGCACAAAAGAAGATGTGGAAAATAGCATAGAAAAACATAGCTATAAGTAATATTATCTTTATGAATAGATCTGGATCAGGGCTGTCAAACTCGGCCTGCGGGCCAGATGTGTCACGCACTGGCCACCCGCCCACCTAATTTAGTGAATGGAAAAAAGTCCCGATACATCACATGAGGCTGCCGTGACGCTGTGAGTTTGACATCCCTGATCTGGATCTATGGTACATAATAGCAATTTGTCCAGCTACGGGAAACAATTTGGGGAACCTTTTTACTTCTTCCTGTAGTCTGGAAAGAAAGAACTAGACCAAGAGTCCGAATTAGGTCCTCAGACAAGTAAAGCACAGAATAGTAAATTAAAAAGCGAGTGCTTGGTGGAACTCTTGTAATTCTCTACAAACGACTTAATGCAGTTTGAAATGTTAAGAATGTGGGCCTGGTTCCCTTGACTTGACTCAAGTCCTCTTCAGTGATTGATGAGTTTTAAAATGTGACCCACGTTAATATGTACCTTTTGGGGGGTTATTGTTACAAAAGGGTGATAGAAATTGGTTTTGAGCCCAATATGTTGTATAAAACAACTACCAACACTAAAGCTGTTTTAGATTACTTGAACGGCTAGAAGCTGCTGCTTCTGTCCTTAAAAGCGTATGCCTCTGTGTGACTCACTTAACTTCATTCACTGTAGGATAGTTTTATTACAGACGTTTCTTCCCAGCTTGCTTACCAGAGATTGAGACTTTAAATGTGAAGCCAGACAGCTGTAATCCTAGAGGAACTAATTTGAACTGCCCAGTTCTGATACAACCTTTTTTCTACATGGCAAGTAATTTTTAACTCCTGCAATGTTTTCCACTCTTTATTATTGAGGACATTTAAGATACTAGATACTCCCAGCAAGAGTCTTTGTATGTAAGGGTGTAGTGTTAGTGATTCCACTTCTTCCTCACAGCAGCATCTTTTACTTTTCCTGGCTGGAGGGAGGATATTTGAAGGAAGACTCTACAAAAACTATGTTCATTGTTTGATAGAATATTTTAGTCTCCAAATGTAGCAAAAACCTCTTGCTGTTGCTACAAGTGTAATAATATAAGTGGATTATTAAAGAAGTTAAATAAAGGAAGGGTAAGACTTTTTAAATAAGTTTTCAAACAGCCATTAGAGGTTTTTAAGATAACAGTGAGCCATGACTATATGATCCCAAATTATCTTAAAAACTAATGACTGCTTGAAAAGTTATTGTAATACTCTGCCAAAAGATGAACAGATACAGATTAGATTTTCACAGGGTTCCCTTTGGTATTTTAGTAGATTAAAAGATATCTGGTAATATGAAGCAAGGGAGCAAAGTTATGCAGATGCTTTCATCCTTGGTTTATGATATGTTCAAGGTGTGTGACTTGTCTTCAGTAATCAATAAAGTGAAAAAGATCTGAACATAAACAAATCCCTTAGATAATTTCCTGTGTTTCAGTCAATTAAGCAGACTTGTTTGATTTATAAACATGGGTATTGTGACATAGTCAGCAAATCTTGCTTAAAACATGCCAAGGTCTAACAGAAAAATGAAGCCCTCCAGTTGAAGACACTTTGCTCTGATATGTATAATTGGGTACCTAAAACTCAGTTATGATCACATACGTCCCAGGAAGTTTGGAATTCTCTTCTAAGATCCTCGTTCTTGTTCAGTCCTTTCACTTAAACCAAGCATGTATGAAATCTTTTTGAGTTCACGCCAATATCAAGTATAATGACCTTTCCGATTTTGTATGAGAACCAATTAATGCCAGGCAACCGGCCACTGGTGAAGGATCCTGAGTTTGCAGCATAGTAACATCTAAAAAACTCACATATTATACACTAATAACTTGCAGTCACCTAGGTCCTTAGTTTGATCTATGTATAAAAATATTCTGTTAGAACTGTAGTTCTTGCAGGCTATATGTGCCACGTGATTCATTTCTCACAACCCATTCTTGGCATAGTTCTTCATGATGAATATGCAGGTGTCCCTCATGGAGTTGTGGGGAAGGTGTTACAAGTTCTTTGGAGTAAAATACATGCACGCACACACAGATTTATCCCTTTTGAGGTTCCATTCAGATTTGTGTTTCGTGTTCATTTCTGGATACCTGTTATTCATTTATAGCTATGTCTCCTTGGTTCTGCCACAGGTACTGCCGCAGACTTTAACCTCCATGGAGCTTTGGCTTTTGTTTTGGCCTCCAGTTGAGGTGCTCCTGTAGCCCCCAGATGTCTTCCTCCATCTCCCACTTTTCCCACCGTCTGAATTTTCAACAATGCCTGCAAATCCTATTGCCACATTATCCAGGTTTTCTGATCAGGTTTTGCATTCTGGCCACTTCGGTTGATCTAAAGGTGAGGTCCTTTTTAAGGAAAATGGAGAATGGAAGTTTAAAATGAGCTGGGAGACTCCAGATTACCAATCCAGGCAGGCCCAACTATGCCAAGCTATGCATAGTTGGCACCCTTCGTAAGTCCCAAAGGTGCTTTTTCAAGAGGCAGTTGGACTTTCTGGTTTTTCTTTGAAAACATTTTGCTTCTCATCCAAGAAGTGAAAGGTCTTCAAAGAAAAACCAGAAAGTCCAGTTGCCTCTTGAAAAAGCACCTTTGGGACAACCATGACCTGGATGACTGAGAATCTCCACA
The DNA here is from genome assembly GCF_900518735.1 of Pseudonaja textilis. Next base: position 42,294,363 of record NW_020769312.1, read on the forward strand.
GACCCTTTGTAAGTGTTCTGAAGAGAGGGTTGATGGTCGTGCACAATTTCCTCTTGCAGTTGCTTTGGTGAAAGGGAAAGGATCTCCTGGCTTCAAACTCCTTAAACTCGGGCTGGGGCTAAGAATTCTTTGGACCGCTCCAATTTCTCCCTCCATTTTGAGACTGCCTTTTGGATGTCCAAGGGGGAAAGAACATCAGTTTCTGTGGCTGAACCATCCCTTGATTTTATGCCATCAAACACTATAAAGCTTTGGAGAGAGAAGGAAGTTCACAGCTAATTCCCGAGGCTTCAATAGCTCTGGATGAAACTGTTAGATTTGGGGGTGAGTGGGGTACCCTGTCAGGCTACTGCACCTGGTACCTGTTTGAGACATCTGCTATTTCTTATGGCCCTCATAATAGCAAGAGCATGGATGGTAATACATACTACCCTGATCCCCGCCACCCCTTTTAGATTATGCTTTACAATGCAGTTGGACGAAATATCAAGAATGATACAGATTATTAACTAACTTTAAGTGCAGGGGTTTGCGTTTTCTGGAATCAACTACAAAAACAAAAAGGTTTTTTCCTAAGACGCTATCCTGTCCTGCCATCTCCCCTTGCCTCTATAACTAGATAACTGTCTTCCAGTCAGATCCAAAACTCTGCAAGCTAAATGCAGAAGAACGTCTTAAATACTATTTTTGTTGTTAGGAAATGCCCTCCTAAATTCTGAAGCTCATACTATTGCTAATGGGTATCTTTTGCTCTGCCTTGTTAAGAACATAGAGCTCCAAGTTCACTTGGCATCTTAAAGTATGTACAGTATGCTACAGCCTGATTGTGGACATTTACTGTATACAATCTGTATAGGGTGGACATGCTTCAGCTTGATAATATAAAGGCTCACAGAAATATATAGACTCACAGAAATAACCCAATTTTCTCTACTTGGGGATGGATGTCATGAGATACAGTGAGTGTGAAAAGAAGAAAAAAAGTAACCCCATTTGGATGCTGGTACACAGAGCCAGCAGGTGGAGACCTTGCATTAATTTTCATAAACGGGAACAAGCAAAAAAAGAACATCTTTTTGTGCAAAATAACCAAAAATATTTGACAGTTCTTGCAATGGGAAATTATGCAGAATACTTACTTTCGTGGTATAATTTGCATATGAGAGCTGTTTTAGACATGTGTTGCCACTGAAATTTGAATAAAAGGTTGTTTTGTTGCTTTAATAAATGTACCAGGATGAGTCTGTTCAGGTGGTTAGCGTGTAACACAAGAAGCACACAGTTTTTACTATTCTGTTACATGAATATCCAAACTCTTTTCTCAGGGAAGAACTGCTATATGAGAGGCATTGTGCATCCCCAGCAGTGAATAATTAATATATTGTTAGCTATTTCAGGAGGTGCTGCCATCCTGGAATTTGATTAAAGGATAGCTAAATTCATGTTGTTTTTGTATTTTTTTTGGTCAAGTATACAGCTTCCTTCAATCAGCCTGAATGGAAAATTCGTAAATCATCAACAGCATCTTGCACAACATTTCTTTCCCTCTTTTTTTTTCTTTTTTGCCCTTTTGGGACAGTTTTTTTCTCTTTCCCCTGCTTTCTTTAAATATAATAATGGCAATCCTACTTGCATATTGTAACCCTAATTTTTCAAGAGTTCCAGAGCAAGTAGATTTTCCACCTTTCTGCTGAAATTGACACATTTGTTGCTGGGTTATTTTTTTTTTTTCATGTAGAAACTGACTCAATGACATGCATATTGATGTTTTGACTCTGACATTGAAACATTATTTTGTGATTCATTATCCTGATTTATAGTGAAAAGGATGGATATAGATGTAACAAACACAAACACACACAGACGTTTTAATTCATTTCAAAGTCAGAATTGTGCAGCTCGTCTTTATGTGCCAGATAGTAATAAAGTAAATGTGTCATGAAAACAGAAGGAAATTCTTAATTCTACATGTGGAATTATCTTGCCGCTTTAATTTTGCTTTAATTGCTATAGCACAGGTTTCTCAAACCTAGAACGTTTGGGTTTCTGGTTTTTCAGAATTCCCAGTCAATTCTGCTACTATAATATGTTCTGTTATTCTAACTTGTAAAATCTACCTACCTTCTTACTATTTAACAAAATCACCAAAGATTGATTAAATTTCATAGGAAGTGAAATAGAAGCAGTGGGTGGATCTAGAATTAGCCATAAATCAACAGCTCCACTGAAACAAATAGGACTTAAGTTTACTAGCTCAGGCCCTGCTGATTTCAGTCAGTCTAGGTTAAATGCAAAAAAAAAAAAAAAATTCTGCAGAAAGACCACACATAACTTTCAAAGTTTTCCAAGAAGCTCAAAGTGCATATGTAATTATGCATAACTTACTAAGTCTTAGGATGGTATTTTGATGGCTATAACTTTATGTAATGATTGGACAGTGATATTAAGCCCAAAGATGTCAAATGCACAATAATAAGTAATTCCACTGTTGTTATTTAAAATAAAATTGGAGGTGTTGAAATTAGAATTATATATCCAATCAGAGTTGTTATTTATATTTGATGAATGGCTGGTTTGCCCTAAGCTGCTGATCTATTAATGCTGAGTCTTTCCACAATTGTTCCTCTGCCTGTAGATATTGCTGCAAAGAAGATTAGAAGCTTTATTACTTAAACAGAAAACTCTGAAATAATACAATGGGGGAAAAGATAAGCCTGTGTACAACAAAAGGCAAATTTCCATGGGCTTATTTTAACTGAATGTTTGACCTACAGCTTAAACAATTAAAAAAATATATATAAATCAAGACTCTTAATTGTTGAAAGCAGTAATTTTGAAGTTAACTCATGGAAAAGTTTTTGCTCCACAAAACGCCCTTCCCAATTACATTTTGACTTGGATTTAACAGTTCTAAGACTGTTGGCTAATTGTCCTCTGTAAAGGCCTCTTCATTAAAGGCTACAGATCATAATCTACCATGTTGGTCTATGGGTGGGGGGAAAGGGTGGGATGAACCTATTTCAAATGTCATGTGAACAGGCATGTCCCTGGTTTTGGAGTCATGCAACAAATGAATTTTTAAAATCCCCAGTCCTGAGGAAACTGTGGCAATACTACACATTTCTGACATACCTCTTTAATTTTTGTAGTGCAGCAGTTCCTGGAGGGCCACACATTACCTATCCCTTTCAGCTCTGTTTATGAATAATAGTGTTTCTTTCACTTTCTCAGTTTTGGTAGCAACAGTCTGGAGGGGGGGGGGGAAATCCCTCCCCCAATACCTCTTTCTTGTATCTTTCTGTTGGGCTTTAAATTCCTGTTTTTTGTTTTTCCCAGGACAGACAGGAGTGGCCATTTAGTGGCAACAGGAAGGGGAGATTTTTCCAAGACTTGCAAATTCTATCTCATCATGCTGCCCTTTAACCGTACAGAAAATACAATGGTGAAAACACTAAAAAGAAACACTGAACAACAGCCAGCAAAATTGTTAGGCAATAGTGTAAAATGTAAAATATAAATCAAAGCTGCTCATCCTGTGTAGTGCTGTCAACCCACTTCACATATCAAAGGACGCCCCCTATATCAGCTTGCTTTCTTCAACATCTCAGGAAACATTTGTAATATAAAAGCTGCAGGCCTAGGCACATAAGCCAGTCCGCTAATTCATTTTGGGAATAAGCTTCTATGCAAATGAGTGGTCATTTTTCAAATGTATACTATAATTCCATATGCTGTGAAAGTTTAAAGAAAAGCAACAAAGGAGAAATAGTCCTGCTTTATTCAAGTAGTCCATGCTTAGCAACTACATTGGGATTAGCAACTCTATTGTTAAGCACTATGGTCACTAACCAAAACATCTGACCCTAACTGATTGATGATCTCAGTTCCCATTCAGTTATTAAACAAGTCACCATGGTTGTGAAAAGCAAGACATCGCCTTTCGGTGACTTCCAATTTTACTGTTGATTTCTATCAACTACGCATCGCAAGCCAGATGGGAAAATCACCAATGCTAATTGTGTGATATGAAACACTGCGACAATTGTAAATGCCCACCAGTTACAAAATGCCCAAATATATTGATCATGCGGCTGCAGAGCCACTGAGCAGGTTGCAAGTGCAAGAACTGGTGATAAAATTACTCTTTCAACGGCGTTATAATTGTGAACAATCACTAAACAAGGCTGTTGGTAAGTGAAGGCTACCTGTGTGCATATCTGGAGAACGTTTAAAGGTTACTGTTCAGAATACAGAACAAAAAAAAATATCATTTTTAGAAGCTCATATTTGGATTTCATTGTAAGAGAGGATTCACTGCTTGGTTATGAGATCAATCATTTTATTCAACACTATCCAAATGAAGAAGGCAGATCTGTATTTTTTTATATTGCAGAGACCAAGTCTTCTAATTCCAAAATCTGAACTTACCACCCATTTTAATTAGTTTAGGATTAACCTCCAAATACAATAGGTTAGGATGCCTTTAAGATCTCCTAGAATGGCTGAGCTCAGAACTAAATTTAGATTATATCATTATTGCCAGAGGGGTAAATTAATCTAATGGCAGAATATGTGTGAAAAAAATATGCATATCACCATGGAGAAACTGTTCTCTTGTTCCCCATGGATGAACATAATGGCCCAGTTCATGCATTATACTAAGCTATAATTTGCTTTTGTTTGTTGTATTACACAAACAATTGCTTAGCAGGATGTACGAACAGAGTCCATCCCTTTTCGCTATTCCTAATGTGGGACTAATAAAATGGGATGGAAAGATAAAGACAGGATGAATTATGCAACAAGGGGAAAAAAAACACAACTGAATTGAAACTAGGATTCATTAAGAATCCTATTTATTTTGGTCTGTAACTAGTCCACTTTTTCTTATTGTGGAACTCGGGTATCTCTTGTTTTAATTAAGGTTAAGAAAATCATGTTATAACCTTGCCAAAGAGTGGCTATAAGATGATTTGTTTACAGTTACCTAAATCATACGTGTCTTGGCATAGTCCTCTCTAGAGGTATGCCAGCTGTTTCCACTCATTTTTCACCTTGTCTGCTATCATACTTTATCTGCGGTGAGCTGATCTTCACAATTCACTCCATAGAATGGAATTTTATTCCTTAGCTTACAAAGCAATAACCCAAGTCTGCATGAGACAGTAGTTGTAGCACATTACATATAAGTATCTGTTCTCCTAGACGTGGGCATTTTAATGCACAATCTGCACAGGACATATCGTATTTTTTGCTGAATAAGACGCACCTGACCATAAGATGCACCTAGGTTTCAAGGAGGAAAAGACAAAAAAATATAAATATGGAGCACCATCTCACTGTGAATATAGAGTGCCCAATATGGAGCAGAATATGTGTAGTGAGGGCAGGAGACGGAGCCTGAGAGGACCACAGATAGGTGTCCTCTCATGTGCTAGCTCTGCCTATTGACTCCTGTACTGTGGAAAAGAGACAGAAGAGGCGGGGTTTAGCACTGTAAAAGGACCCCACCACCACAGCCTGGCTGCTATTCACCATATTTGCTCCATAAGACGCACAGACATTTCCACTCACTTTTTGGGGGGGCGGAAGTGTGTCTTATGGAGCGAAAAAGACGGTAATTCATTCTCGTGAATTAAACATATACCCATACCCAGCTATGAATGTCACAGTGTTTGAAACATGTCATTGCATAGAGTTCTAGTCTCAGAGATAGCCAGCATTGTTGTACAGCTGGATAATGGATCCTTGTAAAATGCCAGAGGTTGTGTCCAAACAGTCTTGTTCTTGAACAGAATATGCCCAGGGACAATTGCCTTTCCACACTGACAACTTGGTATCTTGAATATCTTCCCCCTTAGTCCCCAGAAAGAAATAAGAAGACTTGAACAAAGTTGCTGAAGATGCCCATTTCCAGGAAAGCTATGTTGTAAGCTTCACACTAAAATTGCCCAGTGCTGTAACAGGTAAACTGGTGGCTCCTTAGTTGATAGTCAAGGGAGAGAGAGAGAGAGACTGTGCAGTCACCCCAAACAAGGAGTGGTGGAACAATGCCTCTGGGAATCTCTGAAGGTATATCATAGTACTCTTTGTTTATGGGAACTTTCAGGTCTAACAAAACCTTTAACTACAGAGATTATACAGTTAAAATATCTGAGATTGGTGATCTAGAGGGACAGGGAGTCCAATGTGAATAAGCTCACACTGCCTACAAAACCCACATTAGCTAGATAGCTTTTAGTAGTCCCTAGAGCTGTTCCTTCTGATATGTTGGCATAGAGATTAGCATGCTGCAGAGCCTCTTCATCATATTTTATCTCTCTTATTCAGTTCCTCTAGTCAGCTAGATAGGAGGAGGCATCACGCTTCATTCAAGTGTGCTCATCTGTGGCTTATGCTGCTGAAGTTTAATGACATGGTAAAAAACATGAAGTTGAGAAGAAGAGGATAGCGGACTCCTGAGAGGGTTGAAGAAGCTGCAGGACCAAGTGAGAAAGAAAACTAGGTGGAGTCACTTTCCAGTTTTAAAGAGTCTTTTCCAAGATTTATGCACTTTTACTAGCGCTGGATTTATGCAGATCAAACTTTAGTCTCTGACGTGAGACCGATGCTAAGATATTTTTGGAGTAGAAACCAAACCTTGATACTTTAGATTGGGAAATGGTGGGTTTAATAGCCTTAGTGAACAAAAATGCTTATCTTGAAAATTCAGAGCAATAACATGCCACTGATTTTAAAAATCCAGAAAGACTTGCAGAATGCAGTGTCTTCTTTACAAGGCTTATAACCCAATTTCAGAATATTCAGTATAATATAGAGTTCATAGCAGTCTTAATGGATAATTTTGTTTGGAATATCTGTCCTGCAAGTGCAATATAAGCTTAAACATGAGGCTGTTTATTTTCATACTCGACAAAATATCAGTCCTATTTTGAGATTGTTGAGAGCTGCATTATAGGTACAGTGTGGGGGAGTTACAGTATAGGAACATACTCTACAAGTGAGATCTCTGGAATAAAATGCAAAAAGAAAAAGAAAATTAATTTGACATATAAATTCTTCAGAAGTAGAAATATTCAGTAAAGCTTGGGTGACAACTAAAGAAAATCTTATAGATTTTTTCTTCTTCTGTTCAATTGTATCCCATTTTAAGAGACTGCCTGCAATTTTCTTGGCAAGTTTTTTTTAGTGACTTGCCATTGTCTTCTTCCTTGGGTGAAATAAGGTGACTGGCCCAAGGTGATCCACCTGGCTTTGCATCTGAGGTAGGACTAGAACTCACAATCTCTTGATTCCTAGCCTGATGCCTTAACTATTACACCAAATTGGTTCTCATAAATAGAATAGGGTTTAATAAATTTCAGTTTCTATTTTTGTTTGTATGTTTGCTTGTTTATTCCTGGATTTTAGTGTGAAGAAGCTTTTTACTCTAGAGGCTACATCAAACATTGTTGTTTTTGGGTCATCTGAAATAAAGAAATATAAATATTATATATATTATTATATATATATATGTATGTATATATGTATGTATGTATGTGTATGTGTATGTATATGTGTGTGTATATATATATATATAATAGTCTATTGATTTTCTGTCTTTTAGAGGGATGGGTAATATTATTATACTGTGAGTTATTTGCCTCATCTAGAAATCCCAATAGTTGTAGTTTCTTTCTCAGTTAGTTCTTTTTTTTGGCCTTGCATTTTTCTTTTTTTTAAATTCCTCCCTTTTTATTTTTATTTTACGACTTGTACATTTTTCTTTTAGTTCCTGCAAAAGTTTGGCTCAGTTAATGGATTTGTTTTTTTCCCTTTAACCTATGAAAACGTTGATCTTTTGGTATGGTGTTTTGTTTGTGTTATGATGACTTTGGCCAATGATGATGAAACATAAAAGGCCTTAAATGACCTTCTAAGAGAAGACAGATACTGAACTGGACAATGAAAATTTGAAGTTGTTTATTTTACAAGAAACTTATATTCCTCCCCATGAAAAAGAATTCTTCTTTAGAAGACAGGCTGGCCATGTACATATTCATGGACAATAGCATTCTAACTCTGTTATGGGTGTGATAACTCTGAATAATAAACATACAATCCTTATAGTGCAAGGATCTTCAAACTTGACATTTTTAAGACTTGTGGACTTCAACTCCCAGAATTCTTCCTCGAGTCATGTTAGCTCAGGAATTCTGGAAGTTGAAGTCCATAAGTCTTGCCAAGTTTGAAGACCCTTGTTATAGTGAAACAAAAAATATGTTAGCCAGATATATTTTAAAATGCTGATAAATGTTTTAATAATTGTAATGCATTTATCAATTAATATGTTCATATTAAAGTTCATCCAGATGTTTTACATAGTTATACTAAGTATCTTTTTATTTAGCTCTGAATCAGATAATTATGGCTTCAGATTTTTATCACATTAGGTCGTAATTCTGTTTCAAGTAAATTTATTTCTTGTACACAGAAAGTACTACAAACCTACAGTATATGCTAGAGTTTAATTTAGTAGATATAGAGAGAGTTAAATCCTTCCCAGTGAGAATATACTATTTTTTAACACCATATAAGACCTGTTTTGAATTTATTAGTTTTTAGTACCTTGATCTTTAGGTGAATGGATAGTTAAATGTAATACAGGCACTACTGCAACAATTCATCATATTCCAGTAATACTCTCAATTAATATAAGCAAAAATTGTCCATTTGTTAAAAAAAGTATTTAGATACATCTTTATTATAGAAGCAGACTGTAGGTTTCTTCCCATTCTATAAATTGAAATTTAATGTTGGCTTGGGATTTTTTAAAGGTATATATTTGTGGTTGTACTATTGCATATGCCAAGGATTTTCTAATTTTTTCAGGCCATGAAACCTGTTGATTTTTTTAAAAAGGGGGGGCGGGGCTTCTGAATATCAGCTGACTAGCCCCACCCTTTCTTTATCAAAACACCAATGAAGAGCAGCACCGAAGCAGAGACAGATAGATGTGACAGATATATCTTTCCCCATGTAGTTTCTTTCCTACTACCCCTTAGTTCAGGAGTGGGGAATGATGGCCCCTTTATGACACATGGTTGTTGTTCTATTTTGCAGGGGGGAATTCCGTCAAATCACAGAACCCGTTCAAGCCTTTTTCAAAACTAGAGTTGTATAGAATTCAATTTGAAAAAAAAAACCCAACTTATGCTAGGTTTAAAATAGAAAACTAAGAAGACAATTTGGAAAATAAGATGAAGGAGTTTTTGAATACATATGCATAATTCCTGCACTGAAATTATAGAAAGCTTTTATGTCTGCTAAACAGGAATTTAATTCCCTCCATGCCCTGAATACAGCATATTAATTGAATCACCTAAAACAGAGATAGTGGGGTGGGCGGGGGAGAGAAAGGGGAGAAGGGCCTGACGAATAATAGGCTTCTCATTTAAAATAGCTACAACAAAGCAATATTATTTTTCCCATGAAAGATCCTCAGGGTAAAATACGCAATGACCCTGTTCTAATAAGTCAGAAATATTTTGAATTATTTTCATACCTGACTTTATAATTCTGAATCAAGGGTTACTGAAGAAGAAATTAATATTTTTTTTAACACAATAAAGCCTTTCAAAAGATTACATATGACCCAGTTCATCATTTAGCAGTGCCTTTATCTCTTTGGGGAAATTATAGACCTTATAAAATCTATGACAAGAGGAAATGCTCGTGGCCCTGATAGCTACTGGGTTCAGGGACGTAAGAGATGTGTTGATGTTTTATACGGCAATATTGTTGTAGATTCATAATTATGCTTTTCCGAATCAAGTTTTTTTCAACTTATTTTAATAAGGCTTATAGAACAGCGATTCTGAAGTCTGGTAAAGATCCTGCTGTGACCCAATCTCTTTGCTGATTGCTGATGTCAATATTTGGACAATGATCCTTGGCACCTGGATTATCCAACCTATGCAATTTGATTTTGAAAAAAGGCAAAAACTGGGGACTTTTAAAGAGAAAGTTGGATAGTCACACCCAATTGATTTATCTACACATTGCAGAAGAAGGTTGTGGATAATTCTTGTGGTCCTTTTCAATTTGATAGTTCTATGAATCTATTAATTTAGATTGTCTTAAACTGTGAAATGGCACTATGTTCAATTAAAACACATTTTGATTTCATAATTTGATCCAAATATATTTGCAGCATCTAAGATACCTGACCAGAAATGAAATGAGTTTTGGGCAATTTTAATTGTGCAGTATTTTTCTATAAACAGTACCGCTAAGAAAGATATTAGTTATTTGCAGGAATTTTGGAACAAACTTTGGATACCCTATATTAACAAATCAATGGCTTATGGGTGAGGGAAGACACACTCTCCTAGAAGAATGAAATATTTAGAGAAATAATAAAAAGGCAGAATATTATATTTCCCCTGATGAGAAATGGAGAAACGTGCTCTTGGAGACAGGAGGAGACAGCCCGCATCTTTCTAAATAGCCCCCAGCAGATATTTTTTGCTCATGAAGAAAGTTTTACAAAACAAAAACCTTCAGCTCCAGGATGATGGGAGTGAGACATGACCTTCCAAGACATAATAGGATTAACCCACTAGCAGCAGAGCTCACTACATTTCACAATCTCCTAAGGACATTGCATCAGAGTCCAAACTTCAACCAAACCTGAGAGCTCAGACAACCTACAGAACGAGCTTTGACCTCTACAACAGACAATAGAATAACTGTTCTTGCATAGGAACAGGAAGCTCAAGTTCAAAGCCCAAGAGAAGGTATAAAAACTCCTCACTGCCAACTCCATGTGGTCAGCTGTCCAGAACCACCCATGTGCTTCTGCTTCATCATTAAACCATCTTTCCAATCAGCCTCCATGTTTCCAGTGTCATTTCCTTTTATCAGACACCCACATATGTTTTCAAAAGTTTAGTAAATCCTAGTGAAATGATGGAGAGCATTTATGAGTATGAAACCCAAATGGAATAACTTTTAGGGAGTAAGATATGGATTTGCCCCATAATAATTTAATTTTTTTAAATTAGGAAGAACAAAATGGTTAAAATATGTGAAGGTGATAAATTATATATCCAATATTTGTTGTTATACCTATTTGAAGAGATACAAGTTTACTAGGAATGTGGTGTAACAAAAAACAAAAACAAAAAACCTAACCGCTATCCCAGATTTATAATCTTGAACTGGTATGTTTTCTCTCTGTGTTTAGAAACGACTGTTTACCTTTGTAAAGGAAATGTTACCCAACATTATTCTATGCGCTTAACAGTTTCTGCTGTTTGCTTTTCCCGCTACCTATATTCTTCTCCTTTTTCTTTATGTATGTTTTTGTTATTTTTATATGCTATGCTGTATGCTAAAGAGTATTACAAAATGTTTTTCAACTTTTTTTTTTAAAAAAGTCAGACATTAGTAATTAAGAACATAGCATCCTTTGGGCATAACATCATTTCTACTACCTACTCCTTCTAAAGCATTTTGAAATCACCATGTCAATGTTTTCAATCTGAGTGTGGAATGCTGAGAAAAGGTGTGAAAAACATTCAGCCAATCAGTTCCCTTTCTGGCCAATCAATGAGAAAATGCAAAAGTTGTAATTTAGGCCGTGCTTGGCTTTCTGAGCAATAGCAGTTCCTGGAGCAACAAATTTCCCTTGTCTTTCTTCACATAAAAAGGAGGCAAATAAATTACTGTCTATAGTCACAGCTAAGCTGAGAATTTTAGGTTCCAAAAGAGACCCAAAAGATTGGATTTCTCTTATCTGTAGATGGGTTTATCCACAATAATGCATAGTAATACTTTTTAAATATACCCATATATACTCAAGAATAAGCCATTATAACATAAATAAATGGTAATACTTTTTAAAATGTACCCATATATACTCAAGAATAAGCCATGTGTAGATAAAATGCCCCTTGAATTTTTAGTCCAAATTCCATGGAAAATGTGTGACCCATAGATAAGCTAATTGTAAAAATTAAAACATGCAAAAATGTTGAGAGTCAACATATCCATGAGTGGCATATTTCATAATATTTGGGTTACAAATTTGAAGGTTGTCTTATTCACAGATGGGCTTATTTGTGAATATATTATTACCTTTCCTCCCTGAGATCACTGTTGGATGTTGGATGTATTTTATGCATTTGTCTTATTGTTTTGCCAAATTTCTGAGCTGTTGATACAAAGGAAACATTGCCTGGTTGTCTAGCCATCCATTTTTCTGCGTATAAATCCACAGTGAAAATAGTGATAATGACAATACACTGAAAAAGGTTGCAACCAGGTGTTTTTGCCAACATTTGCAAGTTGCAGTGTCTCTGGAGTGGTGGAAGGGAGACCGGTAATGGCTCTTGGTGAGCCCAGAGTCTGCATAACAGGAAGGAATTATGTGCACACTGCTTACTATACATTAAGCTGTGATTACACCCAGTAGGATTTCCAAAGGCTGGAATATATATACAAGCACACATACCTGCACTTGCGCACAAAAGACCAAAGAGTTCATGTCAGATGCAAGGAACCACGAATGACACACAGTGTTACCTTGGAGTAGTTTCTTTATTGTTGATCCCCTCTAGACAGGATGTCATACCTGCCCCAATGTAGACATTTAGGAAAGAAAGCCCTTCGACTCCATTTGGCTGAAGGGATAGGTTCTTTTACTAAAGTTAAGTGGCTGCAGTGAAAAATAAAGCTAGATCTGAATATCCTGTGCAAAGGTTACACTTTCCTTCCTTTCTCTGGTCCTCTCGACCTTGACCAGTCCATCAGTGGACTGGATTGGGAACAGTTCCGGTGCTTGGCGCTTCTCAGTGCATTTTCATATTCAGTTCCCAGGCCAGGTATCTTTGGAGGCTGGTTTATTCTGGTTTGGCACCTCTGGTTCTTGTCAATGTGTCTTCCCTTCTGCCATTTGTCTTCTCATTCCCACGGCCATATGTTACTACTCCAAATTACTCCCCCCTTCCTTGCAGTTTATGGCAGGATGCCAGTGAAGTGAAGAAGCTGAAGATGGTAAACCTGACCCAGGAATTTCATTAGACTAAAGCACAAATCTGCATGTTATTTAGATCTTGTGAAAGGTTAGGAAACGTCTGTTCTTGCTTCCCTTCCTGCATATAAAAGAGCCACACTCAGCTGGCTCTTTGCTCCTTGGAGCTCCTTCCCTCCTGCGATTCTATACTATAGTCCACCACAGTTCCACCTCCCTAGCACAAGGTGATAGGGATGAAGCAAAAGTGCCGGTGAAGTGATGTTATAGACTGTGGAAATGACTTTGGGAGACGCGAGGAACAACCACAGTAACATCCAGTATGTAAAAGGTATAGAAGAAAACGGGGTGTGGGAAGTGTCTCAAAAGGAGCCCTCCTTAGTTTTCCAGAGAGTAAAAGAAAGGTGGGGAGAAATACTGTCAAACTGCAAGATTCTTTTTCTTTACAGTAAAGACGGTGTCAGGACTCATGATTCATGCTTCTTGTCTGGAGCTCCCTCAAAGATCTAAAAAAAATCTGCTTCCAAGCCCTGCAGAGCCTTCTTACTGCAATCCGTAGCATGAATTTTGAGTGGAGTTCTGGTGAGCCCGAAGAAGATCCACCTAGCGCACCAAGGAAGAAGAAGAGGAGGATGGCTGGTCATTCCAAGGGCTCAACCCAAAAGTGAGAAGGGCATAAAGTTCTGTAAGATAGCAGCCCAAGACGTGAATCTTCTTCTGAAGATAAGTTGGGGATGAATTCTTTATCCTTAAAAGAAGGAAGCACTTTTATACATTTGGCTCCTGCTACAGCTTGTTTTGTACAGTCTTGAAAATGTTTAATCTCCTAAGTCAGCGCCCCCCAAGGACTGGTTCCATGGAGAGAGATTTTTCTGGGGGTGTGGTTTTGCCTGCTGCTTGCATCCAATGAATGGGGCTTCATTTGTTTGCATGGACCAATTTCTGATATGCTGTGGATTCCTGTCCTAAGTAGAGGATCCCTGTCCAAAGTAGAAAAACTCCTTTGCATGTAGAGTAGCTGAGCAAAAAAAATAAAAAAAATAAGGTTAATTCTTGCATTTCTACATTCAGCTTTTTATTTTGGTTTCAGGTCTGTTGAGAGTAGCAGTGTGTGTGTGTGTGTGTGCATGCGTGCACATGTTGTATTGCGTTATGTGTGTATTTAGTGTGAGGTGTGTTATTTGGAAAACAGGTTTGGGAAGGATTGGATGGAAGTGGAGAGGATGGTCGTAGGTGTCCCAAAAGCACCCTTACTTCCCTTGACCAGATAACCCCCTGCAATTTTCTCATGCTGATTCTTTAAAATCAACATTTAAAAAAAGAAACACGGGGCATGGAGAATTAATTAATCTTTTCCTCCAGAAACTCTACTGATATTGTTCCAGCTGAGTTTATTATTTGATTAATCCACCAAAACATTTCAGGAGGGAAGGTGAGTAGCCCCGATGTTTTCCAAAGGCCACAGGCTGTTATATAAAATCCATATCTATTACAGTTGCTTTTTGGTACTGCTTGTCAATAAATAAAATCCTACAATGGTTTCCCTTAAAAAGAAAATACAAAAGGTTCCTATTTGGATTGTTTGAGAAGCTTGCATATTTTATCTCACACTGCGCTCCAGGCTTCATTGCCATCTGGGATGTCTTTTTACTTAAGAGCCTTTGGAGGAGGGGTACGAATTCTGTTTTTTTCATATGATTATTAAATGATCCCCATTGTTTCCCTCTCAGAGGAAGGGTCCTTTCATTTTTTATTGCTCAAGATCAATGAAAAGCAAGAAGGGGCTTGGATTGGTGAGCTGTGCTGCATAGATTAACAATCGCTATATAAGATGCTTGAGTGAGGTCATGAGTCAATAGCTCAGTTGTTACCTATGCCCAAGTTCTATTAAAATCAACATTATGAATAATTCCAGGAAGAACTCAAGTAGATTCATTCTTTGTAATGAAATTCCTATAGCTTCATATATAATTTCCTGAGCAATGATCATAAAGCGTAATTCATTTACTTTTTCATTTCTTGTTCTTTGTTCTGTATTCAATTACTTTGTTTCCTTCAAATTGCCAAAGCCATGTAAAAAAAAAATAGAATATGTGAAGGACCCAAACTCCAGTTTATGACACCCCCAGTAAGTAAATTGGCTTAAAATGTGATGGGACTGAGATGCATGTTTATATGAGAAATAGGTTGTATAAAAGGGTTTTTTTTTAAGGCAAAGAAAAAAACATAAAGGCAATCAAACAGCCAGCTGTCCTGAAAATAACCATATAAAGGGGAGGAAAACGGCACCAAATAATATTCTTCCAAAGCAAAGAGTGAGTCTCAGTTTTACGTAAATTGGTAGTTACCAGAAGTCTAGACAGAAAAGAACTATGAGTTGTAAAACTCTCAAATGTGAGAAGATGAGCTGGTATTGTTACTGTGTCAGATTTTTATATAACTCCAAAAGCACAAGAAATAAATACTAAAAAGTTGGGGGTAGGAAGAGGGAAACTGCCAGGAGGGAATCAATGAAAAGTTCTTTTTTCAACGATTGTTGGTCCAGTTCTTTGTCCGGCTTACGCAGAAGAAAAGAAGGCAACACAATGATAAAATATACAAGTCTGAAGAGTATCCCTCTATGTAAAGTATTATCTGAGAGATGTTCTCCTTTACACAAAGAAGAGATAATACGATCCAAAAATTATCCTGCATCTTTGGAGGAATAAATGATATTGTCGTGAAAAATGGATGAAATTTAGGCCTCCACAATTTTCAGCAATTCTTGTGTGGGCTGCAAAAAAAAAAAAAAAGATGGATGGGTGGTGAAAGAAAGATAATATATATTTGAAACAACCATGTTGGTGGTGGATTTTTTTCTGAATTGAGGCCTATACTGTAACTTATTGAATCCTTGGTAACTCAGCTTTTGTGGTTGAAGGCAAACTTCAACTGGAAATCAACTAATTTATTTATTTATTTATTTGTTCATGTCAATTGCTTACAAGATAATAGGTATAAGTAAAAACATAGTTATGAGTACATGGATACATATAAGAAAAATAAAAGAAATAAAAGAAACAATAGGACAGGGACGGTAGGCACATTTGGTGCACTTACAGACCTCTTAAAAAAGGGTAAATAGTTTAGAAAAGTAAATAGCTGATCTTTGGTTACAAAGATCAGCTATATTATACATGGACCAGTTAGTTGTCTGCATCTTTCTGTTGCATTTCAGGAGCAGGTAATGTGACACCTGTGTCTGCATGTATGGTGAGTTACCCAGTTATCAATTGAGTAATCAATTACTTATTTCTTTAGCACCTAATTCTGTTCTGCATTTCTGAAGGACACAACATAAAGTTTAAGAAAACGTTTCAGTAACTTCTCATCATCATCCAACACATACTAATGTACCGATGCTTCTACTGATGCATTGAAGCTTTATACATGGCCTTGGGTCTGTTTCTGTTTCTTTTCATTGATTACAGCTCAGCTTTTAATACCATCATTTCAGATATACTGATTAAGGAGTTGCTAGAAATGGGCCTCTCCTCTCACATCTGCTGTTGGATAAAGGACTTTCTTACTAATAGACCCCAAACCGTTAGGATTGGCAGCTATTTTTCCTCCACTCTTGCTCTCAGCACTGGCTCTCCACAGGGTTGTGTGCTGAGCCCCCTTTTGTATTCACTCTACACCTACGACTGCACTCCCTCTTGTCCCACTAACTCTACAATAAAATTTGCAGACGACACCACGTTGGCGGGACTCATATCAGGAGAAGACGAGACGTCCTATAGGTCAGAGGTTCTCAGACTGGTCTTGTGGTGCAAGAGTCATAACCTCGCCCTGAGCATCCAAAAGACCAAAGAATTGATTATAGACTTCAGAAGATGCAAAGCGGAGCATCTCCCACTATATATCAATGGAGACCGTGTGGAAAGAGTTTATAGTTTTAAATTTCTAGGAACTCATATTTCTGACAACTTTACTTGGTCAGTCCACAATATGGCCACTGCAGAGAAGGCCCAACAGCGCCTGCATTTCCTGAGGCTGCTGAAAAAGAGTGGTCTGGGTGAGAAGTTGCTGGCTACTTTTTACCGTTCTACCATTGAGAGCATTTTGGCATACATTTTGGTGTAACAGTGTGGTATGCTGGATGCTCTGTAATGGATAAGAAGATGCTCCAGAGAGTTATAAACACAGCACAAAAAATCATTGGTTGCTCTCTTTCTTTTTTGGAAGAGATTGCGAAAACCAGACTCCTCTCTAGAGCACTAAAAATCTCCACAGACCATTCTCATCCTGGACATTCATATTTTAAACTGTTACCATCAGGGAGGCATTATAGGTGTCTTAAAATGAGGACTAATAGACTGAAAAACAGTTTCTTTTCCAAGGCAATAATTGTCTTGAATCAAACAATGCAGATGTGATTTAGCCCTATGTATATAGTGGCATTTTAAAACTATCTAACTTACTATATGTTTTAGATAGGTTTTAGACTAGGTTTTTAATTATTATTTTAAGTTTTAAATACTCTGTAGTGTGATTGTGATGTGGTGTTTGGGACACTGTGCTCGAGTAGCTTTCAAATTTCATTGTATTTGTAGAATGCAATGACAATAAAGGTATTCTATTCTATTCTATTCTATTCTGTTCTGTTCTGTTCTGTTCTGTTCTGTTCTGTTCTGTTCTGTTGGGCCATTCTAGTCTTATCCAGTAGGACAAGACCTGGGCAGCTTGATAATTTTTTAGACCATCTCCAATCAGGACAAATCAACTTGACCAATTACAAAGGATTGTGGGAATGATAATCCAAAATTTTTGGAAGACATTTAGTTGTCTTCCTTTGGACCAGTTTATGCTAGCCTGTTTGTTAGTTATTGCAGGGGTGTCACATTGGATATGGATACATATGGGAAAAACATCGTGAAACATCACATGAAGGGAACGTGATGTCACAAGTTTGACACCTGTGGTTTATTGCGTGCTCTCATCTTATTTTGAATCAGCATGCATTGTGTTTTTTATCTGCCCATTATCTGCCCAACACTTCTAAATATATTTTATGTCAGATTAGGTGGTTGTATGTCTTTTATTCTGAAACTGGAATCTGTATTTTCACTGTAGGGGAAGATGCTTGGATCAGATGAATTCAAAATGGGGTCAGATGGTGAACACCTTCAGCATCTCTACAATTTGTTGAGATGGCTCTACTTTTTTTTAATTCATAGAAATCTTAAATTTCTAATTTTAGTTTGCAATAAATTCCTCAGGTTTTATTTTGTCCAACCATGCCCTTCAAATGCATTTGGTTTCAATATCCTTTTATATGAAATCCTATGGCAACTTAACTGGCTGCACTCAATTTCAACTCACAAAGAATTTCAATCACATTTGAAATTGCAATTGATGTCTGGTAGACTCCAAATCCTTCTAAGCATATTGACAACTAGCATTCAAATTGTCCTATGGCCTGCCTACTCACTGCTGGCAGAGAGATCTCCAGAACTGGTTGGAGGAAAGAAGGCAAGAAAGAGATCTGCTACCCGTTTCCTCTTCCCTGTACCTCTTCTGTAAGCATTTATATTTTTTGTAATAATAAATTATAACAAACTGAAAATCACGGTAAAATAACAATTGTTATTCTCAGGCTGGAAAATACTAACTAATGAGTTGAGTGAACCAAGTAAGAATCTTCTGATTCTCTGCCAACTTTTGTAGGGTTTGATATTCAGTATTTTTATCGGGAAAAAAAATCAATTTTAATGGCTATAAGAACATACGTTTTGTGGTTTTGTTTCATTTCTGTCATTTCAAGTGGAATTAACTTGGTTCTATTTGTTTTGTTTATTCTGAGAAAGGTAGCAAGCGTGAAGACTGGCAGGAACAAAAACTCTAGGGCAGGGGTGTCAAACCCGCGGCCTGTGGCCTGGATGCGTCACATGCTGGCCATGCCCACGCCCGGTTTAGCGAAGGGGGAAGAAGTCCTGATATGTCACATGATGCTGCCATGATGCCGTGAGTTTGACACCCCTGCTCCAGGGAGAAAGACAAAGTTGCAATCTGAGGACCTATCTATAGCCTTTGTTAATTAAAATTGAGGGGAGTTGCTAGTAGGAGCTCTGAATACCTGGAAAATATATTTGACAATAAAATCATCATGATGTTACCTTTAGATTGATTACCCAATTTTTCTGTGTGGGCTCAGAGTACTAGGTCCAAAGAAAAACTTTCTCTATTCTAAATTCAATTTTTACAACCAAATCATTTGAATTCACAGGTTACATGATTCATCGTATTATTGAATGGCCACCCAATTCATGATCCAAACCTGTAGATAAGGAGTAACATGTGATCTCTGTTTCTCGTGATCCAGTAGGTCTTTGATTGAACTGTCTGTGCTCCATTGTTTTCTACATTTCTCTAAATTAATCCAATAGGCCAATCTCAGAATTAGTATGTTCAAAAGTTTATGTGTAAGCTTTCTTCTTGTTATGATTAAGATAATACTTTTATTATTGTTCTTAATCACCACTTTCAAGAAAATTTCAGAATTTTATTGAGGTTCTTTACATGATTTGCCTGTACCATATCTGTATTAAAGATGAGAATTCACTTTCATATATCAGAGAGAACATTCAGTAGCGGAACATATTTATATGAATTATTTTGTGCAAGATGTCACATAAGGCAAACTGTGTCATTCCATACCTAAAATTCAGCAACCTGAATAAATATATCATTTTTGGAGAATTCAAATCAAGAGTTGCAGTTGCTAAAGAGAGTTCATGGGCTCTTATTGAGGAGAAAAAAAGATCTATGCCATTTAAAGACTGGTGTCTTAAAATAATCTTCTTCTTCTTCTTCTTCTTCTTCTTCTTCTTCTTCTTCTTCTTC
>NW_020769312.1:42314272-42325572 GCF_900518735.1 Pseudonaja textilis
TCTTCTTCTTCTTCTTCTTCTTCTTCTTCTTCTTCTTCTTCTTCTTCCTCCTCCTCCTCCTCCTCCTCCTCCTCCCCCTCCTTTGGATTGTTCCAGGAAACATCAAGATGATTGTGTGCTTTAATCAGTCTTGACTGTTGGTTCAATTGATGTTAGGATGACATGCAGAAACGTTGTTAAGCTGAATGCATTTCATGTGGTTGATAAAAATAATTGCCTTCACTGACAAGCATTTTGATCCAGCAGAAGATTTCATCATATGCTATTAAATCTGAATATCTAAACTAACACCTTGATCAAAGATAGTCTAATTTGCATCTGCTGGGTAGCAGGACTTCACACCATGTTGGAGATATTAGATCTTACAGATTATTTTTTTACCAACTTTCTTTCTCTTCAGCATTGAAGACTAATTATGAACAATGAAATTAATATTTCTCTCCCTATTGTGTGAAGATCTATTGAATATTGAATGACACTTGAGCCACTTATTTGTGATTATTCTTGTTGACTGAACCACTTGACTATTTTCTTGTCAGTGTCTAAAGCCAGAGTTACATCTAATAGTTTAACAAGGCTATCAATGTGCTCTCTCATGATATCCTTATTTCTTTCTTTCCCTTATACTAAGAAAAAGTGGAGAAATTTAATTGCCTTCTAATTCTTTTAATTTTTTGATAGACTATAAGTGACTGTGAAAATATCTCTCTGTATAGACCTGAGAGCCAGTTTGGTGTATTGGTTAAGATATCAGTCTAGAAACTGGGAGAAGTCCTGCCTTAAGTACAAAGCTAATGGGGTGATCTTGGGGTATCCACTTTCTCACAGCTCTAGGAAGGGAGCAAACTACTCCTGAAAATCTTTTCTAAGAAAACTGCAGGGACTTGTCTAGGTAAGAAAAAAAAAACATATAAGAAAAATAAAAGAAACAATAGGACAGGGACAGTAGGCACGATAGTGCACTTATACACGCCCCCTACAGACCTCTTAGGAAAGGGGTGAGGTCAATAGTAGACAGTCTAAGGTTAAAGTTTTGGGGTTTGGGGAAGAAACTACAGAGTCAGGTAGAGTATTCCAGAGTTTGACCACTCTGTTGCTGAAGTCATATTTCCTGCAATCAAGTTTGGTGCGGTTAACCTTGAGTTTGTATCTATTGTGTACTCTTGTGTTGTTATGGTTGAAGCTGAAGTATTCATTGACAGGTAGGACATTGCAACGTATGATTTTATATACTATACTTAGATCGGACCAAAGGAAGCATAGTTCTAGATTTTCTAGTTCTAGAATTTCAAGTCTGGTGGCATAAGGTATTCTATAACGAGTAGAGGAGTGGAGAACTCTTCTTGTGAAATATTTCTGGATTTTCTCAACTGTGCCAATATCAGATACGTAATGTGGGTTCCAGACCGATGAGCTGTATTCGAGTATTGATCTAGCAAATGTTTTGTATGCTCTAGTTAGCAGTGTGATATTACCAGAGAAAAAGCTACGTAGGATTAGGTTAACAACTCTAAATGCCTTTTTGGCTATGTAGTTACAGTGGGCTCTAGCACTTAGATCATTAGAGATGAGTATTCCAAGGTCCTTTACAGAGCTTGGATCATCAACAAGATCTTGACTATTCAGCTTGTATTTTATTTTCGGATTTTTTTTGCCAATATGTAAGACAGAGCACTTATTTGTTGAGATTTGAAGTTTCCATTTGTTTGACCATTCTGATACATAGTCAAGATCTTTTTGAAGGGTAGCAGTATTGTCTGTGGTATTGAACAGCTTTACATCATCAGCGAAAAGAATGCAGTTGCTCTTAATATGATCACAGAGGTCATTTATGTAGAGTTTGAAGAGAGTTGATCCTGGAACACTGCCTTGGGGGAGACCACTATTGACAGGTACAGAATTTGATAGGACACTCCCAATTTTGACCATTTGTTGTCTGTTTGACAGGAATGCTTCTATCCAGTTATGCAGTTGTCCAGAGATACCATAAGATTTTAGTTTTAGGAGTAGCTTGTCGTGTACCACTGAATCAAAGGATTTACAGAAGTCTATGTAGATTGCATCTATTGTTTTGTTGTGTAGTCCATATGTTTTTGCAGTGTAAGAGTTGCAGATTACAGGATAGTTTTTTTCTGAAACCAAATTGTTTATTGGAGAGTAGGTTGTTTGTCTCTAAGTGAAGGATAATGGATTGGTTAATAATTGATTCCATGACTTTACAGGTGATGCAGCATAAGGAGATTGGTCTGTAATTTTCAATTAGGCTGGGGTCTCCTTTTTGAAGATGGGGATGACTATGGCTTGTGACCATAGGTTAGGTAAGGAGCTGGTCCTGAAAGATTTTTCAAAGATTATGCTTAGAGGTTCAGCTATGGCAGTGGATAGCATTTTTAAGAAGTAGGCACATATTCCATCTGGTCCAATGGATGGTTTTAGATTGCGTAGTGCTTTTTCAACATTGTCTTCTGTAAAATCAATATGTATTAGATCATTGTAGTTGTCTGTGGTTCAGCTAGGAAATACTGGGCATGATCCATTGCTGTTTACAAATACTGAGCTGAAGAATGTGTTAAAGATGTTGGCTTTAATGGTGTCGTCATTGCAGTCTTTACCATTAGGTCCTATCGGGGGTGGATGGACCTTGAGTCTTTTAGTTTGTTGTTTACAAAATTGTAAAAAGTGCAGGTGGAATTGGTGCATAGAAGGTTTTCCTCTTGTTTAATGTGATGCTTGGTGCATTCAGTCTTTATCTGGTGGCATAAATTTTTGTATCGGCTTTTGAAATTGGCAACGTGACCAGATTTGTTTTTCCGCCAGAGTGATCTCTTTTTGGATTGAAGTTTCCTTATTGTTATGGGTAATCTGTTTTTTTGTTTTGTTTTGGGAGTTGTCGTTGGTACATATAGTTTGATGACTCTTTTGACTTCAAGTAAAAATATGTTGTAATGGTCTTCAACAGTATTGCATCTAGTGAATAGAGATTGCCAGTCATGGTTTGAGAGATCGTTGTCTATAAGATCATAGTTGCCTTTTTTGAAGTTATAATTTGGGATTACATCATTGTGATGATTTTTGTGTGGGCGTATGTTGAGACAAAAGTCAATCATATTGTGGTCACTGCTGGAAAAGGGTTCTTTAGTTTGTATTCTGTAAATTAAATTCAAACTATTGAAGAAGATGAGATTGAGGCAGTTGTTTAGTGTTGTTGGTTACTAGTTGTTCCAGTCCCAGATTTGTAACAGCATTGTAGAAGGTTGCATGTATGGGTTCAGTTGTACATTCATTTAGGGTTCAGTCAATATGAGGTAGCTTGAAGTCACCAAGAAAGATAAAAGCGTGTGGGCAGGATGCTGCCCATGTTAGTAGTGTATTTAGCTTGTTTACATGTTTGATGTCATAATCAGGTGCTCTGTAACATAGTAAGAATCAAAATGTGATATTTAAGTATAGTTCACAGATGATGGTCTCAGGAAGAGCAAGCTCTTGGGTAACTTGGATGTTTTTTAGATGTAAGGACTTTTTATAGAAGATAGCAACACCACCTTCTCTACGAAATGCATGATCTGATCGTTAAACATGATAGTCTCTTATTGTAGTAATGGAGTCAGGGAGAGATGCGTTGAGCCATGTTTCACAGACAACTATGATGTCGAATTTAGCTATATTTAGTAAGAGGAGAAATTCAGGTATTTTATTCGCAAGGCTTCTTGCATTGAGTAGCTTTCATTTAAGGCCAGCAGTAGTTGGAATTGAGGTAGTTAGGGGCGTGCGTGCCTAGACTTGGGTGATGGTGGATTGGTTGAGGTAGGGTTGTGGTTGAAGGTTAAAGCTGAGTTGCGGGTTGTGTGACTTACTTTTGATACAGTCATCATGGTAGTCAATGTACAGGTCCTTCTCTCCATTGTCTAGATGTTTTTTGAGTTCAGTGCGGAGTACACGGGAGCGGGCACGTTGCTGTATGGTTAGGTCAGGGCGACAATGGAGGTTCTTATGGTTGGTGTTGGTTTTGGTGAGTGAATTTATAGCATAAATGAATTTACGTTTGCTTGATTCATTTTTGCAAATGACCCTGCAGAAGCGTGGGGCCACAGAGCCATCTCTGTTTTTGAGCTCTCGGCCAATGGGGGAAATGTCAAATATTTCATCAGGGGAGATGGTTGATGCTTGATAAACACTGATGATGTTTCGGACAGTTGTGATGTCATCATTATCATTGATGTCCTCTAGACCAAATAAGATGGTGTTTGGACGTTTCCATTCATGCTCAACAGCTTCTCTGATGAGGATTGGGATATCATTATTTGTCTGACTTATGTTTTTTTTTGTGGATTGGGTTGTGGATTGGGTTGTGGTTGTTGGGTAGAGATGTGGTTTGTAGCTATTGGATGTTCAGGTTTTTGTGTTGTGTCTTTTTTTTCAAGGTTGGATAATCTTTCTTTTAAGGTATCCAGGGATGCTACTATGGTGTCAAGGGATGTTATTCATGTTTCAGTGGTATCAACTCTTTCCAACAGATCCAGTTTGGGTCTGCATGATTTGCAGAGATATGGAAACTCATAGTCTCCATAATCAGACATGATTGTAAATAAAAGGGGAAAAAAAGACCTTTGCTTTTAGATTAAATGTCATTTTTAATGTTTTTAACTTGGGAAGCCATCACTAGTTTGGTAGTGTTGGAGGTCTAAACAGACCAATCAGTAGTTCAGGCTTTCTTCTTGATCCATTGACAACCTATCTGTTCCCCTTCTTGTTGTGTGTTCCCCCAAGACTGTCCTCTGCTGCTTGTTATCATTAATGCAAATTCTCCCCTCTTCTGATTTCTGCTGTATTTGTGGCCCCCCGCTGCCATTTAATTCAGACTTGGTCAGAACATTCTGTAGGTTTATTACGAATCAAATATGGCATTTGAGCTATTAGACTGAGAATGAAACACCTCATTTTGTCTTATTTGATTAAGAATTAAAGATGTCATCTTGTCACATTGGGTTGGGAAAGGTCCATAATTCATCATTAAGAGCACTTGATTTGCATTCAAAAACAGATTCAATCCTTGGTATCTCCTCTTCAAAGCTGCGAAGAGGGGCCATCATCCAGAGTCAACTATACTTGCCTAGGTTGTTCAAGTTTCAATGAAAGGCAACTCCCTAACTTCTTTCTTTTTATGTGGCTGTAGTTTTTAAAATGCTTATGGACGATGCAAAAAGCCATTTTGGAATAATTTACCAAACTGGTAATATAATATAATGCCAGTGCTTATCGAATCTTGGATAGGGGGATGTGACAATGGCCAGCTGTTGCTAAGAAAGAATGTGGAAAATGACTCTAGTTGGACTGGGAAACAGTTTCCCCATAACAACCAGCTCCAAGAATCAGCAGCTACAAAGGAACATTTTCTCAAGCTCTTCCCATTTGGGACCACTGTGCTTTGACTAATCATTGTTATTGAAAGTCTGCACTGGAACTGTGTGAAGTTATCTGTACTTGTAGGAATGTATTTTGGCTCCGTTCTTTTGACTCCTCTATAATAAATACAAACATCTACTGCCGGATACGCCGCCAAGCCTGCTAGCCATTGGAAATCGTGGCAAAATGACATATAATTTTAGATGGGAATCTTAGTTTAAAGATGCTGGGTGAGCTCCTCATAATCAAGTGCTAGCTATCAGCTGCGAGGGATGCAGACATGCCTTTTGTGTACCAGAGATTTTTTCATGCGGCATAACGACTGATGTGCCTGGAGGTGGCAATGAGATGAATCTTTCATGCCCTGTCTTGCAGGCAGCTTTGGGGACTGGACTGACATCTGCTCAAAAGCGTTCTAAGAGGGTGCGTGAGAAAGCCAGGAATATCGGAAGCTCTTCTCTTTAGTCCCAGGTGACTTTGGTATGATGTAGGACTTGAAGCCGACTCTTTCAAGGCAGAATGTGATGGTCCTCCCATCTTCCTTTAGTGTTTGAAAATATTGTTGCTTTTCATTCATTTTATACCAAAATGGCAGCAGGTAGAAAAGGAAATACAATTTTTCAAAGGATCTTGCGTTAGAAACACAGCCCTTTCAGAGATCTGTGAAAATTTTGAGAGCGTGGCGCAGTTATCTAGTTCTTCAGAGCAACACCGTTAAGGGCCATTCTGAGCAGAATCCTCTACATTCGTAGCAATGCAACTGTATACAGGCACCCTGGTCAAATTGTAGGGTTCAATGAATCCCCAAGGAAGCAGTAGCAGACAACCCCCCCCCCATAGGACACAAATTAAACACAAGCTCTTTCTGCAACATTGAATGCATGCATGCTTTTGAGACGCAGCTATTGACAGCTTCACAAAAGGTAAATGGTGACTATCTCAGGTGCAAAAAGTTGGATTCCATTTCCGTGTGTACTTTGCAAATCCTCCTTTGGCAGACGTGGTGACTTCCAGACATGAAATATTAGTACCACTTTATAAATCCTTAGTGAGAGATGTTCAGACTTTGGAAAAAGTGCAAGGAAGAGCAACCGATTAAAGGTCTGGAGATTAAAAGATATGAAGAAAAAGTTTCAGGAATTGGGTATGGCTAGTCCAGAGAAAAGAAGGACTAGGGGTCCCAAAGGTGTTTTTTTCAAGAGGCAACTGGACTTTCCAGGGGTTTTTTTTTGAAGACCTCCCCTCCCTTCCCCTCCATCTCTCCCTCCCTCCTTTCCTCCCTTCCTTCCTTCCTTCCTTCCTTCCTTCCTTCCTTCCTTCCTCTGTCCTTAACTTGTAACAAGTTGAGCAGTTGTATTCTGGAGTGCATAACTTAAGATCCCTGAGAGATATACTGCAGTTGTGCTGCATCCGTAGCTAAGAAAGAAAGATGGTAACTGGGAAACTAACAAGGACTTTTGGTGTGGAATAAGGTATCAAGTGGAGGTAAACAAAAAGGAGTTCTTCTGTGGCTCAGATTCTGCTTCTGATGTGAGCTGGAGAATACAGGTAGTCCTCAACTTACAACAGTTCATTTAATGACCATTCAAACTCACTGAAGAAAACATAACCCTTTTTTTTCCACTTACAAATGTTGCAGCACCCCCATGGCCACATGATCAAAATGTAGATGCTTGGCAACTGGTTCATATTTATGATGATTGCAGAGTGCTGTGATCCTGCGATCACCTTTTGTAACTTTCTGACAAGCAAAGTTAATGGGAAAGTCACATTCACTTAACAACTGTGTTATTAACTTAACAACTGCAGTGATTCATGTAACAATTGTGCCAAGAAAGGTAGCAAAATGGAGCAAAATTCATTTAACAAATGTCTCAGCAACACAAATCTTGGGTTCACTTGCAGTCATAAGTGGAGGACTACCTGGACTTTGAAGACAGCCTAAAGTAAAAATGAGTGCAGTGTATTATTTATTGTATTTTTTTTATCTCTAACATGAATCCTCCTGTCCAAGATGAAGCCAAAGAGCTGGGCATATTATTCAGTGGTGGTATTCAGCAGGTTCTGACCAGTTCTGGAGAACTGGTAGCGGAAATTTTGAGTAGTTCAGAGAACCAGCAAATACCAATTCTGACTGGAGATTTTACAGTATCCTTCCCCTGCCACACCCACCAAGCCACGCCCACAGAACCGGTAGTAAAAAAATTTTTAATCCCACCACTGATTATTCTTCAGAAACAATCTTGTAATATTTAGATCACTTGTAAGAGGCTCCAGCAGTTAATTCCTCCATGCAGTATTCCATTATTCCTATTCAGCTGTTAAACTTTTGGCTCTTGGATATCTCTATGCAGGCCCAATTCCATCCATCTAAATGGTTGTTTTAAAAGAGAAAGTCCTTTAAAATTTCTCATCCCTATATTTGCATACTGTAAATTTTTGCTTAATATTCACACTTCTTTCTCATTGCTTCCATTTTGGCTCAGTCCTGTTTGTCCTCAATATTTGCTATGAGAAACAGTACTGATAGCAATCACAGGGCAGAAATATCCCACAAACTAATGCTAATATTCCACAAATGAAGATTCACATTGCAATGAAAAAGGACATGCATTCAACTTCTCAGCTGCTAAAATTGTTGTCTGTGCAGGTAACAAAAATAGCCAGGGAAATGGTTTAAGCCTGGGAATTGGGCCCCTTGTCAGTCAACAGGAATGCTGATTTACCGCCAGGTTATCAGGTACTTAGGAGTCAAGGAGTTGGCAGGACAAGGAAGCAACAGCTAATCGCCGGCCAATCAACCAATAGAAAGGCACCACATAAATATGACATGTAGAATAGCCCCAAACACACATTTCGGTAGAGAGAAGTTTCCTGAGGATGGGCTCCAATATGAGTCCAAAAGCTTGGAAGACCAAACCTCTGGTCCTGTTGACTGACCCAGTTTGGATGTTGCAGAAATATTCTATGGAATGGCATTTGTAATATGTATTTCGAGGCTTGTTATCAGTGGTCGTATTCTACCGGTTCGGCCCGGTTTAATCTGTGAGTGAACCGTTTCGCTCCGACGAGCAGCTGCTGGGCCCTCTATACCGACTTTTATTTCCTGGTTTTAAAGCTCAATTGCTTCACATGGATTGCTGCGCGTCAGCTGTTGAAGACACAGGGAGAGTGCAGGATTGCAGGGAGAAAGTCAGTAGAAAACCCTCTTCGTGTGCAAGAAGCATGGGAGCGTGTGTAAAATGTGCCCACCAAGCCACGCCCACAGAACCGGTGGTAAAAAAAAAAATGTGAATTCCACCACTGCTTGTTATATGCATTTTGAGGCTTCTCCCTCTCATCTGATTCCCGAGTGCTTGCCAAAATAAAGTATCCCTTGAATGTGGAACTTATGTTTATTCTCAAGCTTCATAAAGTTTTCAAGCAGACTGGAAATGCACATCTTTTGTCATGCTGCCTGAATATGTTTGCCTGTCAGTTTTAATTATCTGGACCAGCTACTATGAGATAATGTAGGCATGAATTAGCTGCTGTTTGTAACGCTTAAGTCCCATTGACTTCAGCTGAAGAGAGGCAAGCGTGTAGTGTGCTTGGCTCTTCTCACTGAAGTCAATGGGGCTTACAGAGACATCCATTTGGCTGGACAGAGCCCTGTGTTTGCTGTGCTGTAGGACAAAATTTAATAATTTGTCTCTTTCTTTGCACGTTATACTGAAAGCAGTGATGCGAATGAGGTACCTGTAATTTCCTAATGTGTGACATTAATTGTGTGTGTTGATTTCTCCCAGCTATTTCAAAACCAATTCTCATTATCTTCAAATAATTAGTTTCTTACTTGGTAAATGATGAGATGTAAGCCAGACTATACAATATGTTCATAAAAAGGGTTCTGTTAATATTCCCAAATGTTAAGGCATAGCTTGTTAGTGGTTTACATACTGGTTAATAGATTATTACATACCATACATAATATTTTAGAGAATTTTTTTTTTACTCTTTTGCATTGTGTACTCTGTGCAAAGAATCTGTTTGCATACTAATTTTCCTGGGGTTAATCCAATATTCATGACATATGACAAAATATATTTAAGTGAAATCAGCTGTTTTTCCAACTTGTTGGTATAATGAATTCCCGGACTCTGGCAGTTCTGCCAAAATTGTCCAATTCTTCAGTATGTTCAGCCAGTTTTTATGTAAATGGACAAAATTTCTGCAGTTGAGGTAAAATGGTTGCCGATGCATCTGCTGGACTGTAACATCGGGATCTCTAAATGCTTCCTGTAATATGTCTTCATTTTCTGTCTAGTCAAAGGCCAGTGAGATTCCAAGAATAAAGCTGGACAATGACTTTCCACAACTTTATTTGCCTACTTACTGAATGAATAATTCATCGTTGCTCTGATAGCTTGAGCTGGCTTTCAGAATATTTCCCTTTCCATTTTATTCTTCCAACAATCTTGTAGAGGTAAGTTTGCCCAAGGTGGACTTCCTGGCTAAGTGGACGTTTGAACCTACTTTTTTTTAATTTGCAAGTCCATCACCAAGCACTTGTGGCCCATGTTGGCTTTGCTGTCCTAGAACTTCGTTTTCCAAAACGATCCCTCATCTACTTGTTTTCTGCAGCTGTTCCCCCTTTCCCCTACATAGTTCTATCTTTCTTGTCTTTGTCCTAGACCCTGCCCTTAGTCATCTCTTTTCTTCCATCCTAACTACCTCTTTTCTTCTTTCCAAGTCCTCAGTTTCCTGAGAATCTAAGGATCTGTGGTGGCGCAATGGTTAGAATGCAATATTGCAGGCTGATTCTGCCCACTGCCAGGAGTTCGATTCTGGTTGGCTCAAGGTTGACTCAGCCTTCCATTCTTCTGAGGCCAGTAAAATGAGGATCCAAATTGTTGGGGAGAAATATGCTGACTCTGTAAACTGCTTAGAGAGTCTGTAAAGCACTAGGAAGCAGTATATAAATCTAAGTGCTATTTTCCCTCCCACCATTGCCCTGCCCTTGGTCCTCCACCCTTCATCCCATTTC
Source organism: Pseudonaja textilis (assembly GCF_900518735.1). The sequence goes on from NW_020769312.1 coordinate 42,324,702, forward strand.
TCTTCATAGTCTTGATCTTCTGCTTGGTTTCTCTTAGCTCAGTACCATGCTTCCTTCCTTCCTTCCTTCCTTCCCTCCCTCCCTTCCTCAGTTATTTTAAATGCCTTTTGATCGAACTCTTTCCAACTACGACAAATGCTGAAACCCACAGTGTGAAATGAATGCTCATACCAACCGAAAGAATTTTCTGCGATATAGAAAACAGTAAATGGAGTTATTTGCCAACTGCTCCAAAAATGATGGGAGTGATGCTTCCAAAATTGATCCTCAGCACCTCGTTAGACTCTGAGTCTGCTTTCAGCAAGGTGACACTTTTAAAACACTGACAGTGTCCTTTCGAAATAAGTGTGACAGGAACAGTTTGTGTGACAAAGTTGACAAAAAGCGGGGCAACCTTTTCAGCCGTTGATTTAAGAGGAGAAAAGTGGATGAGTCAGTAGGCCAAAGGGTGGTGGTCCTGAGGTAAGATTTCCTGTCAAGGCAATGACAAAGTCTATTTTTAAAAGTAATTGGGGATTTTAAAAAGATACTGAAATCAAAGTCTGAGGTTTCAGGCATGTCAAAACATTTAAGACTTCTTCCTCAGACTGCATCTGGTTTGAGTCATGTTATTCCAAAATTAACTTGGTGACAGAGTAACCTTTCAGAAATATGCTTGCCATGTATTATTTATTACTGTACTTTAGATGAACCTTCATTTTGCATGAATGAGGGATTTGCAACAAGATAGAGCTACTTTGTTCTGGCCTGAGGAATATCAGATTAAGTCCTGCAAGAGACAGGAGTTCCCACTGCAGAGCGTTTTTATTCCCCTTGCCTGCTGATTATGCCCTACTATGTTATGTACAAATATAGTGGGAATGGAATATAT
>NW_020769312.1:42341494-42393994 GCF_900518735.1 Pseudonaja textilis
GTTCACTAGCAATCATCTTCCGGTTGCTCATCTTTCATTCCCTGCCTAAAGCTTTCTTTATTATTTTGATAGGAATATTAAAAAAAGATTAGTATATGCACCTTATTATAATTTTTAATTAACAATTTCTTTCGGGCAGAAATCAGGAATATACATTTCTCTGGCTTGCTGGTCATTTCAATCTTGATCTCATTTTATGTTGACAATATGCTAACATGCAATGGATGTTATTATGATGGAGAATCTTAAATTTAATCGAGTTGCTATGTGCCCAAAAGGTTATCCACAGGTTGATGGATGGCTGTGCAGAAGATTGCATGTATCCTACAATCTTTAAAGTTGGAATGGGAAAAAATGGAAAGGGGAAGGAGTAATAGAGAATGTAGTGCCTTGTGTTGTTCATATTTTATTTGATTTTTTTAAAGAAGCCATACAAAGCCAACATAATAAATTAGTGGTTTATTCTATGGTGTGTAAGTGAACTCTTATTTCCATGCAGAGAAGCAAAGGTAAATAAATGTATGGCTTTGGTTTCCATAAGAAATGTGAAATACCTACATTGTCAAGAAGAAATAGTATACCAGGAAGCAACTGACAGATTGGGGAGTTGCTGAATCTGTATCTCTTGATCTCAATTCAGCAGTGTCTTCAGTAAAGATTAAAGGAAGAAAACAAAACTTATTGTGTGAAGAAAGATTTTTAAAGGAGATAATGATTATGCACTGAATTTATTAGACTGGCTGAATAAGAAAACATATCAGAATGGTCAACCATCCTAATCTTTAGCCTCTTGTGATGGTGCAGTGGGTAGAATGCAGTATTGCAGGCTAACTCTGCTCGTTGTCAAGAGTTTGATCCTGACAAACTCAAGGTTGACTCAGCCTTCCATCCTTCCGAGGTCGGTAAAATGAGGGTCCAAATTGTTGGGGGGGGGGGGCAACAAGCTGACTCTGTAAACTACTTAGAGAGGAATGTAAAGCACTAAGAAGCAGTGTATAAGTCTAAGTGCTGAGTACTAGTGCTAGTCAATGGGATGCTTTTTCTAGGAAGCTTAATCATTGTTCCCTTATTCTACCCATCTGATGCACACTTCACCAACCATTGTGTTCAAACATTTTGGATCAAATTATCCCATAGAAATAAAAATCTGGCTATTCTCTATCTCCCAGGATGTTCCTAGGCATCCCTTACAACCACAACGAAGAAAATCTGACCCCCAAAATATGAGTTATGATCTCATTGGGGAGACTTTATCATTCTTCCATCTTCTCCCTTTCCATGGATGCCTAGGAGTGCAACCATGTTTCTTTCTAGTATTATCACCAAAATCCCTCAAGGGTTTAGGTTGTTGGTCCTTTATTCTTAAATAAACCTGGTACTGTTAGGACCACTCTGATTTAAGATCATTGCGATCACTTTGACAGTGTGTGGCGGCAGCCACAAATGCCAGTGCAATCCTAGGTTGCACTAATAAAGGGACAGAATCAAGATCACATGAAGTATTCCTACCGCTCTAGAGTAAGACCACACTTAGAACACTGCACCCAGTTTTGATCTCCCCAATACAAAAAAGACTTTGTTGAGACTTTGGAAAGAGTACAGAGAAGAGCAACAAAAATGATTAGGGGCCTAGAAACTAAAACATATGAAGAACAATTGCAGGAACTGGGTATACCTAGTCTAGTGAGAAAAAAGGACTAGGGGTGACATGATAGCAGTCTTCCAGTATTTGAAAGGCTGCCACAAGGAAGAGTGGGCCAACTTGTTTATAAAAGCACCAGGAGGCAGGACGAGAAGCAATGGATGGAAACTAACCAAGGAGAGAAGCAACCTAGAACTAAGGAGGAATTTCCGAACAGTGAGAATTGCCTTCAGAAGTTGTGGAAGCTTTTAAGAAGAGACTGGACACTTCATTTCAAACGAAACAAACAAAATGTTGCAAAGTTATGATATTTATGTAGTTACTTGCCAAGCCCATCTAAATTATATCAAAGCAACCAAAATATCTTTACAATCCCCAAGGTGTCTGTGGAGATTCTCAGTCATCCAGGTTATGGTTGTCTCAAAGATGATTTTTCAAGAGGCAACGGGACTTTCTGGATTTTTCTTTGAAGACGTTTCGCTTCTTCAGCTCCCCAAGGCATGTCACAACTTTTAAGGCACCCCTAATGTTTGGAAATTGAAAATTGAAAAAATTGACATGGCCTACTGGACAGCCATTTATTAGAAATAGTACAGGTCTCCTACGAGAGCAGGGGGTTGGACTAGATGACCTCAAAAGTCCCTTCCAACTCTGTTACCATTTAGATGTTTACCAATTTAGATATTACTTAGATATTTAGATATTACCATTTAGGTGTTGCAACCAGCGGTGGGATTCAAAAAGTTTTACCACTGGTTTGGTGGACGTGGATTGGTGGGCATGGCGCAGAGGCATTCCAACTTACCTCCTGCAAGCCTGCCCTCTCCCGGTCGCTTCAGCAGGTGCCGTGCGACACGCTGTTGTGCCGCGCAAAGCAGCTGCGCTTCAAAAGCAGAGGATAAAGGTGAGTATGGGAGCCCAGCAGGGCAGGGGAGAGAACCGGTTCGGTCTCCACTGCTCGTCGCTGCTACTGGCTCAGCAGAACTGGGCTGAACCCGTAGAATATCACCACTGGTTGCAACTAACGTACATGTTACTCAGGCTCCTTTCTTACAATGGGTGCCCTTGGGGAGAGTCAAAATGTGCAAGGTGGGGGAGATGGCCTTGCTGTCAAAGCCCCTTTGGCCCTTTTGTATGTACATGTGATGTTGATGCATGCACAAAATGCTTTGAGCTTTGATTACAATGCTGCGCTTGCCATTCTGCATGTTTTGAATGTTATGAGACACTGCTGCTTCTCAGAGTAGCAGTAATTGGCCATATTTCATTCCTGACACATTCTCAAATTATTATTGTCAGTAGTAGCAGTAATAAATTTACTGCCTTTATGCTGTACCTTTCCCCCCCCCCCCCCCCCCCGAAAAGTCAAAGCAGTATATAGGAGCCTTGCCCTAATTCTACCTCGGCAACAATAACCTTGTAAATTAAATTGGGCAGAGAGGTTAATTGCCGCAATTAGGGTTGTTATTCAGCAGAGATTGTAACTGGATCTCTCTGATCCAATCCAAGCACTTCACTCCTACTGTGGCCACTGTGTAATTCAACACCTTCACTATTAAGGCTCAATAAACCATTCTGGATATTTATTTATTTGTTTATTGAATTTATATTGCCGCCTCTTCGCCCATGGCAACTCAAGAAAGTAAAACCATATTTAACAAAAAAAACTAACAAAAAAAACTAACAAAAAGAATCAAATCAATTAATGAAGTACAATAGAACAAAATCTGAAAAAAAAAATCAGCCCCCAACTCCCACCCCCCCACCCTGACGACGGCAGATCACATGAGCCATTTGATGGGCTCCATCCCGCTCTGGGCTCCCCAGGTCCGCTGGCAGAACCGGGTCTTCATTGCCTTCTGGAAGAGTATTAGAGAGTGGGCCTTTCTAATCTCTGGAGGAATGATGTTCCAGAAAGAGCCACCACAGAAAAGCTCTTTTTCTGGGTCCCACTAGATGTATCTCCCTCAAAAATGGGACCTGCAACATTCCCTGCCTGTCGGGTAGATGTGACTGGCAAGAGACATCTTTGTTGTTGTTTTTTTTATTATTTATTTATTTATTTATTATTTATTTATGTCAATTGCTTACAAGATAATAGGTATAAGTAAAAACTAAGTTATGAATACATGGATACATATAAGAAAAATAAAAAAAACAATAGGACAGGGACGGTAGGCACATTGGTGTGCTTATGCATGCCCCCTACAGACCTCTTAGGAAAGAGGTGAGGTCAATAGTAGACAGTCTAAGGTTAAAGTTTTTGGGGTTTAGGGAAGAAACCACAGAGTCGGGTAGAGTATTCCAGACATTGACCACTCTGTTGCTGAAATCGTATTTCCTGCAATCAAGTTTGGTGTGATTAATCTTGAGTTTGTATCTATTGTGTGCTCTTGTGTTGTTATGGTTGAAGCTGAAGTATTCATTGACTGGTAGGACATTGCAATGTATGATTTTATATACTCTACTTAGATCGGACCGAAGGCGGTGTAGTTCTAACTTTTCTAGGTCTAGAATTTCAAATCTGGTGGCATAAGGTATTCTACAATGAGTAGAGGAGTGGAGAACTCTTCTTGTGAAATATTTCTGGATTTCCTCAACTGTGTTAATATCAGATACGTAATGTGGGTTCCAGACCGATGAGCTATATTCGAGTATTGGTCTAGCAAATGTTTTGTATGCTCTAAGTATTAGTGTAATATCACCAGAGAAAAAGCTACATAAGATTAGGTTAACAACTCTTAACACCTTTTTGGCTATGTAGTTACAATGGGCTCTAGCACTTAGGTCATCAGAGATGAGTACTCCAAGATTCTTGACAGAGTTTGGATCATCAACAAGGTCTTGACTATTCAGCCTGTATTTTATTTTCTGATTTTTTTTGCCAATATGTAGGACAGAGCATTTATTTGTTGAGATTTGAAGTTTCCATTTGTTTGACCATTCTGACACGTAGTCGAGGTCTTTTTGAAGGGTATCAGTATTGTCTGCGGCGTTGAATAGCTTTACATCATCAGTGAAGAGAACACAGTTGCTTTTGATATGGAAACTAATTAAGATTAATAAGCAAATAAGACTCTCCCCAATTCAAACATTCAAGCTTTAAAAAATAGGGCTTTATCCCTCAAGATAAAGTGTATATATTTGTGTGGAACAGGCACCTCAGAATTCATGTTAGTATTAAAAATCTATCTCAATTCTATTTAAAGTCCCAGTGCCTGCTTTGCATTTCTGGACTGTAACATGGGCTAAGCACCCTTGTGTCCTAATCATTCAAGAGAGGGAATTCCTAGTTCACCTGGCTTTCTAGCTGTAGGAAAAGATATGATGCCTTAAATCATCATTTTAATTCTATATGGAAAGAAACAGTGAAACTGGGGGAGGGAACCTCACAAATAACCCTGTGCAAATTTAGCATCCATTATGACATAGTTGGACAATGTGAGGAGCAACAGAGTAGGGAAAAACAGTAATTCAACATGGCAACACTATTATGGAAGGTTTTGGTTTTATCCCTCTTTGGTTTTTCATTATGTTAAACCAATTATAGAAAGTTATCTACGTGTTTCTTGCCTCAACATTCTGCCATTTTGTCACTCATTATTACTACTCTTCCTTTTTAAATAGAACTGCGAGTCCAATGCCTCCAGATCACTTAAAGAATGAGAATATCACCATCCCTGGAATACGAACGATGGACATCTTTGCCTGGAATTGTTATTGAGTATGAAAGATAGTTTCCAGAGTTTATTTTATTTTTTAAAACAAATCTATGGCCCTATGTGCTGCCAGTTATACTTCGATTAAGGGGACTGAGGGATGATTTACCCTCTACCAGCCTTTTAAAGTGTAATGTTATCAGTAGAGAATTAAGAGTCTCATTTAAGCCTCTCTCGAAATGAAGTGTGACTTCAAAGCAGATTGTGCTTTTAGTCTGGGTGTGTACATGCACTTTTAAAAGGATCAATAATGACTCTACCAAAATACGGAGTTTTATTTCTCTTGGCTTCCCTGAAGTAGCCCTCTAAGTTTTATTTTGCCCAACATTTCTAATACCATACCCTCAAATTTGGGCTTTTATGCAATTTGAAGTCCCTTCTCATAAGAATTCCTTCCCGAAATGTATAGGCAGTTTATTTAATGCATTAATTCATGTGCCTTCCAATTCCAGGAATAATGAAAATAGCATATGTTGGTTTGTGTCCTGCAGCTACAGCCTGGCCCAGGGGAACCTGGGCTGCATTATGTTGAGGAAAACAAATGTGAATAAAAACTCAGACAATAAAGCTAGGGGCTAAGCTTCATCCAAGGTCACAAATTATTTATGAACATTTTATATTAGAATGGAGAAGTTGTTTTTTCTGTCAGGAGCTACAATGGTGCGATGACATCTGTCCCAGCTAGATGGCACTGTGGTATATCAAATAACCCAAGCCTGCCTCTAGAAGTGACCTGCTTTGCTATGTGTTCCATACTGCTCAGCGTTTATTTTCTCTTTGGAAAGAAAGAAAGAAACATCGATACAAAAAGAGCCAAGGCCCATGTCTTTTAAGTTTTGCCTCTGGATGGTACTAGGTTTTGATCGGCCATTTGTAAACCTTCCAGGAGCCAGATTTCACACCACATCTTAATTAGGTAGCCAAAAAGAGATGGATAAAAGAAATACGTATGTCTCTATTTTGCTATAAGGCAGAGGAAACAAAGAGAATAGGCAACCGTGGTAGTTGGTGTGCTTCAATAATTCACCTGTTTCCATTTCCTATGGTATATTGCCTGTATGGCCTGGCTTTCTGCAGTATTGTCAGAGAGAGTCAGCCACAATGAAAAAAAAAACACCACTACATTATTATAACCTAGCCAAATCATTGAGAATGAAACATTGTAGGAAGTTATCACCCACCCCTTTCCTAGAAAAACGAAATATCCTAGAAAATATTAAAAAGGCAGAATATTTTCCCTAAAAAGAGAAGTAGAAACTCAGAAGCAGAAACTCACCTCAGAAGCAGAAGCTCACCCCCACCTTTGCTAATGGGCCATTACTCTGGCTTAGGCCAATCTATTTTACATAACGAAGATCTACTCCAGGTACAGTTATTATAGGAATTGCTCAAAGCCCTTTTCATTATATCATCATCCAGCACTCAGGCTCAACCAAGTCTGGGATTCAGGACAGCCTACAGAGTTGCCCCTGCATGGCCTCATGGGAGTCTGACAACCAATCAGAATACAAGCTCAAATTCAAATCCCAACAGAGGGCATAAAACCCAGGGACTCTCAGCATCTCTTCCCTTTTCCTTCTTTCTTCACCCAAGGCATGTGATCCTGTCCACCATTAAGCCATCTTTCCAAGCAGTCACCATGTTTCCAGTGTCTTTCTTCCCCACTTGGAACTGAACCCTTACAGTTCCATTTGGAACTGAACCCAGAAGGCTACTTCTTCCAACAGCATGAACTGTAATGGAGTTCTCTTTTCTCATACAATAATACACAACTATCTCAACTAATGATTAGGTAATAACGAGGAGCCAGAATTTAATCACCAACTGTCCTCTTCTACAACAAACTGGACACAGATGCCATTATGCTTAACACTATTAAAGTAATAGCATTGCCAGTTAACACTGCTTGTTGAACGTGTCTACAGTATCTCCTGGATTTTTATTTTATTTTAAGGAAGGGCAAAAAACAGCATGCAGGATTTTCCAATCATTCCTATGGTATCCTCACACCAACTCTGTGAATAGATAACTCTGTAAAAGGGTAATAGTTTTATGATCATGGTTCCCAGTGGGCCTCTAAATGTGTGCATGCACGTGGGTGTGCACTAGAAAACAGAAAGTTTTATCCAAAGCAACATTCCACTGCCTAAGAAACAACACAGGATAATGGCTGCCTGGCTTTTTCATGCATCTAGCAGAGTTTTATGCAGGCAGGAAAATCAACATCCAACATATAGACAGGAGGGGGGGGGGGGGGGGGGGGAGATTGCTGAGGCACTCCAAAGAGCTGGATAACCAAGAGTAAAACAAAAACAAGAACCAAGTTATACTTTTTAATATCCTTAAATATGACTTACCAAAAATTAGGCTTGTCAAAATTCTATTAATTTTAAAGGAAGCAATGTTAACTGCTCTATTGAAATTAATTATAGTTAACACTTCCTGGATCTGGAGGACACATGCAAAGAGAGTGTTTGGTATGTGGATCTTTGGGTCATTTTCACTATTAAATGGGTCAGTCTTTCCAGATATCTGTTGTGATTTCATTGAGCTGATTCTAGTTATATAAGATTGTATATTGGCTCGGTTTTTTTTTTTTAAAAGAAACTTCATTTTAGTAAATATTTATTGACTTTTTTTCCCCTGTGGGTGTTTCATTTATTTGTTTACCCAGGATGTTTTAATTATATATCGATTATGCTGTGCACTTTTCAGGGAAATTGCAGATATAGAAATAGGAATGAATGAGGGCTCCTTGGTGCTCTGGAGCTTGCTTGGTTGTTTTCAGAAGTTTCATTACCCAAACTAGGTGACATCATCAGTGCTAGTAAGAAGTGCTATTTACTATCAGTTTATATTCTGGTGGCTTGCCTATCAGTGCTGGTGGAGGAAGTCTTAGAGATTCTTTGCTTGTGCAGTTGGATTCTTTGGCAGTTTCTTGATTGGGTTTTTTTTTTACTTAATTGTTGGTCTGATGTTAACCTTGGAATTTATCTATGCTGATCTGGGTGCTAATTGCTGGTGGAGAGGTGCTGGAGTCTTTTTCTCTTTTGGGTTGGTTGATTGTCTCTTTTGCATAGTCTATAGATGCTGTTAATGTCTATGTGTCTATTGATGGCTGATTTGTCGAAGTGCCATGCTTTTAGAAATTCTCTGGCATTTTTTGATTTGCTTGGTCTAGGATGGTCACATTTCCCCAATTGAAACTATGGTGAAACTTGTCTCTGTGTTGTGAAATTAAAGAATTTTCATCCTGTCTTCTCACTGCTAGTGTCAACATTGAAGTGAACTTGGGGCCATTTTGGAGGCTTCAAGGTTGCCACAGTGTGAGAAGATTATCTGGAAGCCTGCACTCTCAAACAAAAAAATCTCCACACCACAAGCCAGGCAAAGACCTGGGCACAAACAGATCCCCCCTGATACCTCCAACTCAAACACACGCCAACCGGGCACCCAGATGAAACCTAGCTTCCTAATAAATGATAGCCGTCCGTTTACTTGGAGCCAAGCTGCACTAAAAGCCTCCAATACAGCAAACACAATGTTGCCAGCCAATCAAGACTAAAAAGCTACAAAACAGACAGAAGATATTAGAAACACCAATCAAGCAGAACAAAGCAAACTCCAAGACCAATAATCACAGACCAAGACTCCCAACCAATCAGGATGAAGAAAAAAACCATTCTGGCACAGCAGTAGGCTAGCACCAAATTTAAAACAGAAACGGCTGTGAAAGTCTGACTCACAGATGAACACAATACAGAAGCCTGATGATGGCAGATGAGATTCTGCCAAAACGTTGCTACAACTTTAAAAGCACAACTGTAATGACGTGGGAAAATACCTGAACAAAGCTGAATACCATACATACATACATACATACATTTATACACACACACACACACACACACACACAGAGAGAGACACACATACATATACTTAAATAATAAGTCCCCTGAATTAATTAGCCTTCTATAAAAGCATAGTATGTTCATTAAATAAATAACTAGAAACAATTTTATGGATTAAATAATAAAAATGGCTAAATAATGGTTCTAGTGACAGAATAAACAAATAGGCAAGGGAATTGATTATAAAGGGAATTGATTATAAAGATGAAAATCTGGAGACCAAATACACTTTTATCACAAACGCTTCACCTTCAGAACTATTTAAGTGCTGGAGATATGTAGATGAGTTTGTTATCACTTGAAGAGGGAGTTAAAGGTCATTTCTTTTTTAAAAATTCAAGGATTGCTTAAGACCCTTCTATTTTGAGAAGCATGTAAATTAGATATTAATATTTTAGAGCAGATATTAATATTTTAAAGCAGGTACATAATAAAGTACATTCTTCACCAATAGAAGTTTATGGAAACATGATTGCAGTCTACAGGTACAAATGCATACCTTTCCTATAAATACACCTTAAATATAAGAGACACAACTGCCAGATGGCCATTTTTGAAGGATTAGGAGAAATTATTCATCTCTATATTATTTAGGCAAAAGAATGTCTTGGTGGTAAATAAAAGGGATTGCACCCAAGCAGAGAGAGAGAGAGAGAGAGAGAGAGAGAGGGAGGGAGGGAGGGAGGGAGGGAGAGAGAGAGAGAGAGAGAGAGAGAGAGAGAGAGAGAGAGAGAGAGAGAATGAAAAAGTTGTTATAAATTGTTATAAAATACTGGAATAATATTTCTGAACAGCAGCAAATGGTAGAAATAATTTGCTCCCCCCAAAAGTCCTAATTTTCTATTTTTAAAAGAATGAGAGCTCGAAGAGTCCTTGTATATTGTGGCAGTAATTCCTGATCTTCTACAGTCTCTGCAATTAGTATGGAACATTTATTTTTTTATTAAATTTGTTTGCCGCTCATCTCAGTGCAAGGAGACTCTGAGAAGCTTACAACATGTACCGGTATATGTCAGTGCTAGAGATTAGAAACATGCATATAAATGACACAGATTTTCTAATCCAGTAACCCCAAAGTTCTCCAATATTTTCCAGCATGAAATAGAACATACGTGGCATGATCCACATCTTGAATATCTGATTTATTTGTGAGTCAATCTTCAAAGCTATTAAATACATACAGTATATACATTAGTGTTGATGCAGGTTGTTTTTTTTTTAAATCAAGCTCAGTCATAACAAATTACATTTGGTTTCAGCTCCATGCTCAGGGGTGGGTTTCTACTGGTTCTGTCCACCTCTGTAGAACCAGTAGCTCTGAAGAGCAGTAGACATAGAACAGGCCAATCACCTGCCCGGGCTCTTATCTGACCTTTATTTCCTGCTTTTTCAAAAACAGGAAAAGTTGCTTTTTCAAAGGCTGCTTCTCTGCATGCAGCATGCTGATGACGATTTACAGGCACGTGCAATATGCAGGGAAGCACATCGTAAATCACCGAACCTGGTAAATCACTGAACCAGTAGTTAACACTCTTGGATCCAACCCTTTTCCATGCTAATGTTATCAGTCTGTTCAAGAAAAAAGCGTTTTAGATTTAAGAGTTTAACAGTTCCAGCAAGTTTAAACGAAGAATTATGAATATCTAAATTGCTATAGGATTTCTGGAAGTCCGGAGGCTCGTGAAAACAACCTACTAGAGTGAGGACTTAGTTCCCATTTGATTATATAATGAGTGATCGGTAATATTTTCTGCTGGGAATTGTGGGGGAATTGAAGATCTACTATTTTCTCTCTATATTTTTTTTTGGGGGGGGGTATTTAATTCAAATAATGCCGTTCGGAGTTCTCAACAATTTTAATCCCACTCAGTGGTGGGATTCAAATTTTTTTACTACCAGTTCTGTGGGTGTGGCTTGGTGGGCGTGGCAGGGGAAGGATACTGTAAAATCTCCAGTCAGAGGTGATATTTGCTGGTTCTCTGAACTACTCAAAAATTTCCGCTACTGGTTCTCCAGAACTGGTCAGAACCTGTTGAATGTCACCTCTGCTTCTACTCTTCATTTTCTAAATAACTCAGCTACTTATGCAACTTCTTCATGGTGGTTTAAGTTTGCCCTGGATGCTCTTAGAAGGACATAGCTGATTGAGGTTTTTATCACTTTATTGAATGGTTTCATTTTATATTTTGCCTTTCAAAACATAGTTATGGTTCTATGCATTTATTTATTCCTTTCCAATTTCCCTGAGAAGATTTTTCTTCCAAAGTGGTGATTATTTTGCAGATACAAACAGTACTTTGTACTATTTACAGCTTTGGTCTTTTTTAAAATTCTGTTTAGCTATGGCCCATGTCTATACAGGCAGTCCTCGACTTACAACAGTTCATTTAGTAATCATTCAAGGTTACAACGGCAATGAAAAAAGTGACATGACTGTTTTTAACACAACCGTTGCAGCATCCCCATGGCCACATGATCAAAATTCATATGCTTGACAATGGACTCATATTCACGATGGCTGCAGTGTCCTGGGGTCATGTGATCACCTTTTGAGACTTTCTGACAAGCAAAATCAACAGGGAAGCAGGATTCACTTAACAGCCATGTTGCTAACTTAACAACTGCAGTGATTCACTTAACAAATTGGCAAGAAAACATTGTAAAATGGGGCAAAATCCACTTAACAAATGTCTCGCTTAGCAATACAAATGTTGGGCTCAATTGTGGTCATAAATCAAGGACTACCTGTATAACAAAGGGAATGTAACGAAGTGAAAAAGGAATGGCTTGAAATATTATGTTCCATTAGAATTCTCAGTAACAGGATGCAACATAGATAAACACACACTGTCATGGTTTCCATACCAATGGCTCCTTTTAATATCATTGGTATGGAAACATACTTATATTTATGTATCTTACTCCTATCCTGATATGCTTCTCCAATACTGCCTGAATTTAGGCAGCTTAGAAGCCTCCTCCAAAAGGATGCTGAAATTAATTCTATGAGGATAATAATATCATAAAGTAACGATGTAATAAATAATATCCCAAGTAAAAAGGAACAATTACATCATCTGCAGAGACTAAATGGAATAAATGGATTTTATAATTACACTTATCTCTAGCTTGTAACAAGGCTGTAGAACCAATCTGCCATATATTCCATTGGAAACAGATCTGTGTGACCCACTGCAGACTTCACAGTGACATAGAGACAAAAACAAAACACAAGTCTCGCACCGATCTTTTCTGGTAAAAAAATAACCTTGAAGTCTGAAAAAAGAAAAGATGCTTTGGATGGTAATGATCAAACAATAATAGTTATGGGTTTTTTTAAAAACAAAAAAATGCTTCCATGAGAGAAATTTATACGAATTATTGGAACAAGAGGAAATTAACAGAATCAAGAAGGGTATTAGGAAAACCAGTTGTAAAAGTTTATCAATAAATAGCAATAGCAATAGCACTTATACGCTGCTTCGTAGTGCTTTACAGCCCACTCTAAGCGGTGTACAGAGTCATCCTCTTGCCCCCAACAATCTGGGTCCTCATTTTACTGACCTTGGAAGGATGGAAGACTGAAGTCAATCCTGAGCAGGTCAGGATTGAACCCCTGGCAGTGGGCAGAGTTTGCCTACAATGGATATTCAAATTAGAGAAAGACATGTACAAGGTCACAGTTTGAGGCTCCAGGGGAAATTAAATAATGGGGCAAAATGTTTATCCTATGAATGTGGCCATAAAAAGAACACTTCTCTACTGATTCACATATCTGTCAGCTTTATTTTTACAGGTATGTAATAGGCGAAATTTAAACAGCCGTGGAATCTATGGTAAATTTTCTTGACAGAAACCTGTTACCCAAACTATTTGGCATTACTGAATTAGTTTAAAGGCAATCATCCAAGAGGATTCCCGTAAGGGTATATGGGAAGGATTTGGGGGAGACAAGAGGGAGACCTGCAGACTGGACAAACACCATATAAAATATACCTTAGCCCACAAAAAGAGGGATGGTGTGCAAAACATTTCAGAAGGGACCCTCTCTAATTTTCTGGAGAGTAAAAAGAAAGGAGGGGAGAAATATTTTCAGTCTCGCAAGACTCAATCGATGTAACCTTACAATAAAAATAGAGCTGGTATCCCTGGTTGTAATTCGTGTCTGGACTACCTTGCAAGGTTAACTTTGGTACATTAAAACCACAGGACTGCCCAACACACTGTGTACTGTTGAAAATTCATTATATGTATGTATAATATGTGTAAGACAGTGAGGCTGAGATGTCCAAACTAAATAAATAACCAGTACTGACACTCAAAATCTTAAATCCCTGCAACGTGTTAAGGAGGATACATTTGCTTCTTAAGATAGTGTTCATTTTCCTATTTGAGGGCTGGCATTTGATACTTTAAAAATAAGAATACATACCCAATACTGATGGAAAGAAAAACAATTTGATTCAGTGGTGGGATTCAATTTTTTTTTAACTAATGGTTCTGTGGCTTGGTGGGCATGGCAAGGGAAGGATACTGCAAAATCCCCATTCCCTCTCCATCCTACTAACCTGCTTTCCAGCTCCGTTCTCCTGTGCAGGGCAACAAAAGAAGACCCAGACGATCAGCTGGGATGCAGAAGGCAGAGAATAGATGGTGGCGGGGCCAGTCAGAGGTGGTATTTGCCGGCTCTCCGAACTACTCAAAATTTCTGCTACCGGTTCTCCAGAACTGGTCAGAACCTGCTGAATGCCACTGATTTGATTTGAATGAATGAATGAATGAATTATTTATGGATCAAGTGTGATTAGACACACAAGGAATTTGTGTTGGTGCATATGCTCTCAGTGTACATAAAAAGAAAAGATACCTTCATCAAGAATCATAAGGTACAACACTTAATGATAGATAGTCTTAGGATATAAAGAAGCAATCAAATCATACTAGGAAACAGTAAATGTAAATCGTTAGAAAACAAGCAACAAAATTACAGTCATAAAGTCAAAAGTGTGAGGGGATGCGTGATAGGAATGATGAGAAGATTAATAGTAATAGTAATGCAGACTTAGTAAATAGTTGGACAGTGTTGAGGGAATTATTTGAATGTTGTATATCAGGGGGGTCAAACTCACATCATTACAGTGTCATCACATGATATATCGGGACTTTTTTCCCCTTAGCTAAACCAGGCGTGAGTGTGGCCAGCATGTGACACTTAGGCCCATTGGCTGGGAGTTTCAGTGTCAATAATACTTAAAATTCTATTAGCCTTATCCACAAACATGCACTGAGGCAACTTTTATTGTTTTTGTAATGATATCGCATTTCTTCTGTTTTTTCTTTCTCTTAATATTTGGCTTAAGAAAACTGAATGCTAGCTCTTCAAAGTTATCATTTGATTAATTCTTTTCCTCCATTTTTTTTTTTTTTTAAATTCACATCTGGGTCTGTTGTTTCAAAAAGTCAAGGGTCTGGAATGAAATCTTATCAATATCAAGTATTTCTTTCTCCCATGCATTTAACATACACTCAAAAAATTAAAATAATTTTGAAGAGGCTTTCTTCCACAGCCTGTTTAAGTAGTTTGGTATTTAGTCTACTGTTTTGTATTTCTGTGTTATTTTTTTTTAAAGAGCCATACATCAAATTCAGTGCTGCTGGAATTTTTCCCAGGGGAAGTTGTGATACAGGTGACAGAAAATATGGATTTAATTTTATTTTTCTTATTATGAGTTCATTTTGGGCCCTAGACATTTGCCCTCTTGTTTCAAGCAGACTTATCTAGCATTTGGATTCCTGGAATTGGTTTTCTCAGAATTTTAATCTGGCCTTTTTGAACTCTGTAAGATTCTTTTTCACTGTGAGATTTGCCATCCAATACTGTCTGCTTTACTTTTCTATATATATTTTAGTGTATTAAGTCAATGATGAAAATGATGGTGAAATTTATTTTCACGTGGAGTTGGAACCATTCTGATTGCAGCAACTGCATGCAATTTCTTCAGTTCATATGGTTAATTTTTCTACAAATGTGACCTTTTATACGTGGCCATTTTTCATCGGGGGCTCCAAATACTTCAAATCTTTCAAAGTACTTTGCAGACTTGATAGTTTTCCTGGTGCTTCTGGGATTGTTACAGATTATATGCAGTGTTCCCTTTTATATGTGGAGAATGCTAAAGGGGTCATAGTAATGGGATGGACTCTCTGACCTTGAAATGAGTAGCCAGCAATGACTTTGATCACCTCATTAAACCTTCTGTCCATAGGAGCTTTCTTGGTGATATGAAGGTTAAGCTAGCATGGGGCCTCATCTATCTTCTCAGCTCTCAGTGTCTTGAATATAATCAGCCAGAAGCATTAACTAGTGTTCTCTCTCTCTCTCTCTCTCTCTCCCTCTCTCCCTCCCTCCCTCCCTCCCTCTCTCTGTGTCTCGTGTAAATCGTGTAAAGTCTTTTTGTGTGTGTGTATGTGTGTGTGCCTTCAAGTCAGTTTGGACTCCTGGAAACTACCTGGACAAGACTGCAATTTTATTGGTAAGGTTTTGGAAGTGGTTTGACTTTGTCTGCTTCCCATGGTCTGAGAGAAAGTGACTGGGCCAAGGTCACCCTACTGGCTTTGTACCTAAGGCAGGACTAGAACTAATTGGCTCCCAGTGGTGCTTTGCACCAAAACTGGTTCAATATCTAAAATCTGGCATTCCCAAAATATAAATTTAAAAACAATGTCATTTTTGAACAGTTTTTGAATTTTATTTTAGGATCTATGTAGGACAACTTCTCCAGGAGCTCTTTCTGGACAGGTTTATGGCTGGTAAGACATTATTTGAGATTTGGCTCTCTCTCTATGGTGTGACAAAGTTAAGGGCAGTATAGATCAGGGGTGTCAAACTCAATCTCCTTGATGGTGGCATCAGGGCTACGGTTGACCTTGTGGGGGATGGCTGACTGGGTGGGCATGGCCAGTTGGATTGGCCAGCTTGATGCCATTCTCCAAAATGTTGGCATGTTTCCTCTTCACATTGGGTAGACTGGGCCAAAGCCATGTTGGCCCAATATTTCCTCTTCACATTGGGTAGACTGGACTGAAGCAATGTGGGCTGGCCTGCTACATTTTCGAGGACAACCCTGCGGGCCAGATCCAATCACATTGAGGGCTGCATCCGGCCCGTGGACCTTGAGTTTGACACCCCCGATATAGATTTTCAAAATCATTTTGTTAGGTGTGACATAATGAGGGTTTGGAATAGATACAAAGTAAGACGATTCCTACAATCCCTTTATTGTCACCCCAAGAAGAGACATTTAAAAGAGAAATGATTGCTGCTCAAATCTAGTTGACCTATGCTGATTTACTGACTTTTTCTGAAGGAGAATATAAATTAAAAAACAGAAAAGAACTAGAAATGGAAGGTCATATTTGTCAATGGCTTGCTTACGTTCAGTTGACAGATTCAAGAAGGATTTTCTTTTTATAAATGAGAAAACTGACTTTGAATTAGATTTATATATTAATGATGAGCATGTTCTTGCTAAGATGTATAAACTTTTATTCAGAATGGATATGGAAGATGAATATGTTAAAGATCATATGATTAAATGGGCAAAAACTTTGGAAATAATATAATTCTTGATCAATGGGAGAATATATGGAATAAAAGACTGAAATTTACATTGATTTATAACTTGAAAAAACTTTTTATAAGATGATGTATCATTGGTAACAGCTGATAAATTGTCAAATATAAACTGGAAATATAATCAATGTGGAAGTCCTTTTTAACATCTTTGGTGGACAAGTAAGAAAGCTAAGACATATTGGGATCATTTTAATTCAAATAATTATTAATTTAAATCTACAATGGAAAGTAGAGTTTTTCTTTTAGGTGTGATAGATAGAAAAAATAAAACTTTGTTTTTATATATGACTGCAGCAGCAAGACTTTTGTATGCACAGTGAAAAAAGGACATATAAATTCTCACAATGGATGAATGGATGGTGAAGTTAATGGAGATGATGAAATTGACTGCTTTGATTAAAGACAAGACTTTTCTAGTGTTGTTCCCACTTGGAAACCACTTTTGGCTCTTAGAATTGTTTGTGATTATAGAAGCACTGTGAATTATGGTTCATTTTAAAACAAAACATTAATGTATTTTATATTTGTATCTGTACCAAAGAAATTTGAAAGGTATTCTTTTTTATATTTTTATTCCCTTTTATTTGCCTGCATTCCCAGTTTTGCTTTTTCCCTAACTCTAGGGACCAGCAGATCAACATCGATTCATAATATGAAATAAAAGCCAAATTGGAAGAACTGCAAAGATCTATCCAGGGCAAAGAAATCAAAGGCTTCTCAGAAGTAGCTTAGACAGTAGAGGCAAACCAGGAGGAGTTAGCAGTAGAGGAAGCTGCCATAACTCTTGAATCATTTTCATTCCCAGATAGGCACCTCTCCTCTGCCTACTCCTTAAAAACAAACAAACAAACAAACAAACCCCTTTAGCTGCAAAAGAAGAATTGAAACAAAGAATAACCAAGCATCTAGAACAGCACAGAAACAACAGAATAAGGTTGCCTGCACTGAAGCTTGTTCGAAAAACTGCTTGCACAAGTATTAAAAGACACCAATAGTATAATATCAAACTAAGCACCAGGTCTCTGCAAGAATAAAAAAACAACTTACGTACAGTACAAAATCAACAAGCAAGAAAAAGAGTCAAACAGTGCACCACCAAAATGGAACCCCTCCCCTAATTGATCAAATTGTTAAAAGTGACAGCAGGAAATTTGTATCTTCAGACTTGCAAGATTCTGTTGCTGTAGTCCTACAATAAAATACATTTAGCTCATTTAGTCATGTTTCCTGTCCGATTTACCCAGGAGGGCTGACATTAGTCTTGTGAGTACAGGTACAGATCTTCCATTGTCACTTTTAACTACCTATTGTGGTTCACCGGAAGCAGGTGCAGATGGCTGAGGTTTCTGAGAGTGAGGACTCAGATGAGGGGCCTGCGTGTGATGCAGGGAAGGGGCCAGGACTATCAGAGAGTGGGGTGCTGCCTTCAGAGCTTATGGAGTCTGACAGCAGTGATGCAGAGGACCCTGAGGAGCCTGTGCCCAGCGTGCATGCGCACAGGACTGCTTGAAGGAAAGAGCAGCTGCAGCAGCACGGGCAACTCAGGAGTAAGGCTGCAACGAGACTTGGGTCAGAACACTACCTGATCAATTAGAATGGGTCCCTCCTAATTTTCTTTCTCCGATCATGGATTCCTACAAACAACAAAGAGGAAAAAAAGAGATTGGCTCCATTAATCATTGAGCAACTCAAAATGCCACCAACAGAATTGAAGGCAGCAACAAAGGGATCTTAAAGTATATTTATATTGTTGTACCTGATTTAAGGTTATGAAAGTAATCAGTGATACATTCATTTCCAATCCAATCCAATTCCAGTGCCAATCAACAACTTGTAGGGTGATTTATATATTTTGGACAGGAGATTTGAAGCCAATCATCTCCTTCCCTCCCCCCTCTTTTTTCTCAACCGTGGCAACTTTAAGATGTATGCACTTCAACTCCCAGGATTTTCCAACTAGTGAAATACCTCTCACAGTTTTCATAGGAGAGAGCCTGTGGTAAAATATCAAGTGAAACTTATGGGGTTTTCTTATATTTCAAAATAGTAGCATTTTCCCGAAAACATCTGTTTGGGGGTAAGATCTGATCTGTATGCATGATGAACAATGCTCCTCGCCAAACCAATTTTTCTTAATGTTCCTGCAGCCCTCTCTCATTTTTAAAACAAAATATTGCATTTAGTTGACAGGTCTACATAGTTAGGAAAAAGTACAATTCTTATAACAAGAGCCACCAGTTTTATGCTATTATTTGCAAAAGACAACAAATCATCATTACCCAGCCAAGTTATCCCAGCAGTGACTTTGGAGCACTGACTGAAATTGCACTCAGTTTTTCTAGATAGTTTATACACTTGCATATATGCACAAATATATACAGAGAGGACAAATTTGTTATGGGCTTCCCATTTTTCAAAATCTGTCCTGTTTGCCTTTCCTCTGTTTCTCATTTTTCATTCACTTAACTTGTGATTTAAAAAAATGCATTAAAGCGAAGAAACATTTTGGTGTATATTTTTCTAAATATACTTTGTTTGTAATTTTGCCAAATGCACAATTCCCCCGAGTGTAATGATTTTTATTTTTACTCTGAATATATGCATTTTTGTACATGCTTTTTTTGCACAATGTATATTCGTCCATTCAATTTCATAAACTGCACTACAAAGTTACAAAAAATTATAAGGCTAAAGAAACCATTTTAGGATGTCAGATCTACTCCCTAATTATGTAAGATTCCAGATTTAATAATCCCTGACAGATCATGGCCTAATCCTTTGAATGAACATCTAGTGAAGGGGAACACATAACTTCTCTGAATAATTGGCTCCATTGTTGAATGTCTCAGACTATTCAAAATTTCTTCTAACTTAGCTCAGTCAGAATTTACCTTCTTGATATTTAAATCTATCATTCTGTGCCCTGCACTCTGGAACAATGAGATCAAGCCTTCTCTTGTGCAACATCCTTTCAGGTATTTGAAAGCTGTTATCATATCAACCCCTATCTGAATCTTTAGTCTCTTTAGGGTTTAGCAGTAAGTCCTGATTCCTGATCTCTGAATCGGTATCCGTTCCTCTGACTCCTTCAAATGCTATGACCAGAAGTGGATACAATATTCAAGATAGAATGTGGCTCTCAGAATAAAATGAAAGTATTTCCTTTGGGGATTTGGTTGTTATGCTTCTACTGATGCAGCCTAATCATTAAAATTGTATACTTTTGAATGTATTGTCATTTTATTAGGTTAGGAATATTTATTCAGGGTGATTTTAATGTTTTTATGTGTAAGTCACCCAAAGGCTGCTTTGAAATGAGATGGGAGGCAAATAAATTTAATCAATAAAAAAATAATTGCTAGTTTGGGAGCCAAATCACATTGCTGATTTGCATTAATTTCACAATCAACTACTATTTTAAGATGCTTTTCACAGGCATTATTGCCAAGCCAGGTACTACCTTTCTATTTCTGTGCCAGAGGTGGGTATTCAGCAGGTTCTGACCAGTTCTGGAGAACTGGTAGTGGAAATTTTGAGTAGTTTGGAGAACCGGCAAATACCACCTCTGACTGGAGAGTTTACAGTGTCCTCCCCCTGACAGGCCCACCAATGGTAATACATTTTTTTGAATCCCACCACTGTCTTGTGCATTTGGGTTTTATTTCTTTAGTAAAGGATTTGACATTTATTTCTGAAATTGCATGTGCTTATTTTCAGATCACTTATAAAATCTATCCAGATAGTTTTATTTCCCCTTCTGTCTTCTACTAGGGCAGAGGTGTCAAACTCATGTTGTCATGGCAGCGTCATGTGACGTATTGGGACTTTTTCCCCCTTCGCTAAACCGGACGTGGGCGGGGCCAGCACATGATGTATCCTACCCAGGGACTGGGAGTTTGACAGCCCTGTTCTGTTAGAATATTAGATATTCCATTCAACTTTCTCACCTGCAACTCGCAATTTTCATCTTTTTCTCTGTGTTGTTAATGTTCAGAATATTAGTTACAGACTGAACTTTTTTCAGTATGATGTTCAATGAAACTGCATGCCCCCTTAATTGACAGGCCATCTGGTCTACATTTAACTAGCTTGTTAATCAGAATATTATGGAGGACTTTGGTCAAATAGAACACTTAGGATTTGACAGTTGATAAACACCCAGGGGATTATAGTCATGACTGAGCAGAAAATGCTAAAAAGGTTAGATTTGTAAGTAAAAACTACACAACATACAACTTCCTCCCTCCCCTCCGTGG
This sequence comes from Pseudonaja textilis, assembly GCF_900518735.1. The sequence goes on from NW_020769312.1 coordinate 42,362,659, forward strand.
CTCAGATTCTATAAAAGTATTTAACTGAGGATCTCTAAATGTTGCACAATACTCAGTTTATTCAATAAGGTTAGAAACTTTTATCCCATTTTCTTTCTTTTGAGCAAAGATAAATGGATGCGTACTCTGGTAAATGGAACCTTTTCAATATATCCATAATTACAGATTACAGATAATCAGAATAGGAAGGGACCTTGTAGGTCATCTAGTCCAACCCTCCACCCAAGCGGGAGACCCTACACCATTTCTGACAAATGGCAGTCCAATCTCTTCTTGAAAGCCTCCAGTGATGGCGCTCCCACAACTTCTGAGGGCAAGCTGTTCCATTGGTTGATTGTGCTCATTGTTAGAAAGTTTCTCCTTACTTCCAGGTTAAATCTCTCCTTGTTCAGTTTCCATCCATTATTCCTTGTCTGGCCCTCGGGTGCTTTAGAAAATAGCTTGACCCCTTCCTCCCTGTGGCAGCCCCTCAAATATTGGAAGACTGCTATCATGTCTCCCCTGGTCCTAGACTAGCCAAGCCCAGTTCCTGCAACTGTTCGTTGTATGTTTTAGCCTCCAGTCCCCTAATCATCCTGGTTGCTCTTCTCTGTACTTTTTTCTAGAATCTCAACATCTTTTTTATAATGTGGTGAACAAAACTGGATGCAGTACAGTGTGGTCTTACTAAGGCTTTATAGAGTGGTATTAGTACTTCCCTTGATTTTGACTGTATCCCTCTGTTAATACAATTTAGAATTGCATTAGTTCTTTTGGCTGCTGCTGCACACTGCTTGCTCTCAAAGGGGAAAAAATCCCACAGAACTTCTGGGAAAGCTTTAGCTACTTCAGCATAAACTGAATCCCTGCCTAAATCCTGCAACAGCAGGGTTAATTCAATCAGCCACTGATAGTGTACACCTGTAAGCAAGGCCTCCATCAGGCAGACATATCTTTTCCAGTCCTTTTCTGTCTTTTTTTCCTCTTGACAGATGGCTACCATTCCTCACCCACTAAGTATACTCTATCTTGATCCAACAGATTGAAAAATTCATCCCTTAAGTTTATTTCTGTCTTTCTAAAGAATAATATTTCTGGAAACTTTGGTTCTCCAAAGTACCCTTTCCTGGTGAATGGCATCATCTGAGCTATCTAAGGAGCCATAATGATGAATTTCTATGGTACATGTATAAAACTTTGAAAAAAGTAAATATCCCGAATTGGCTTAAAATGGAAAACACATTTGTTCAGATGGAAAAAAAAGGAGTAAAGGGAGGAAGGAGCCTGCTACTGAGATTTATTTCCATGAAGACTGTATACAGACTGTAACCTCAGTTCTGTGCCATCTATGAATTATACCACTTCATTAGCCATTGCTGAGAAAACCTTATTTCCCCATTTGATCTGAAACATTTTTTTCCTATTCATTCTGTATTTATCACATCATGGATTTACTTGAAAGTGAGACTAGTTTTTCCTCCACTAATTTATCTTTAAAGTGAGTCCTAAATTGACTGACAATACAATAAAGGAGGGAGATTAGTTCCTGACTATCTTCCTTCTTTTAGGATATTGTCTTACATTCACAATCATTTTCCTTTCGGATAAATACCCTGATTCCCCCAAAATATGACCTACCCTGAAAGTAAGTCCTAGCTTGATTTTTTTCACATGCACCTAATATAATCCCTACCCCCAAAATAAGCCCCAATTAAGATCCCACCCCCTTCAGAGTGCATGGGTAAAAATTAAGCGAGGGTGCGGATGGAGGGTAGAGCTGCCCTACGGCTTGCCTTTGGACAGTTGTAGCCAGACCTTGCACACCACAACACCTGTCTTGCAGGCCCGTTTCCTCTGCAGCCAGCAAGGCCAGTAAGGCTTTCTTTAAGGTCTCTAGCTGATATCAAAACTCCAGATCAATCTGGATCTCTGTTATCAGCTTAAGAGGCCTTCAGGAAAGCCTTGCTGGCTGCAGAAGAAGAAGTTCCTGAATGCATCTGACAGTAAAAAGGAGGCCGAGGGTGACACATGCAAGTGAGGTTAGTCAGTGGATGACATCCCCTGAAAATAAGACCTGGTGCCTTTTTTGGTGGCAAAAAAATAAATAAAATAAGATAAGGTCTTATTTTTCAGGGAAACACAGTGTTGTAAATGTTCTTATCTCTCTAAGAAACTGCAGTGAACAATTTGTTAGTGTGGGTGTTTGTTGCGTTATGATAGCATTGATAATGTTCATTTTTACAATGTTTATATTTAGTGTTAGTTGAATTATATGTTTTAATAAAGTGGTTTTACATGTTTTTATCCCTTGTGTGTTCAAAAATGAAATACATACTGCTTTACAGAGGGCAGATTTTTGCTGTGCCTTAGAGACAGACTAAATGTTTATTAGATTTTAAGCATGATAGATTTTAAAAAACTGGCTGGCTTACAATGTTAAAATAATATGCATTTTTAAAAATCCCTTGGACAAAACTTCACAAAGAACATCAAAAAATAGTTTCATAAACCTCCTAACCCCTGGTCTGGGAACACAAGTAGATCTTGTGTTAGCATAGGAGTTGTACAGTATGTATCTTTGCAAAGATGTTCTTACAGATAGCAGGTATCATGACAGAGAAGGCATTCAGGTGAAAGGACATGGAGTAAACCCTCTGACAGCTTTATCTCTGCAGCCCAGAGTTGAGATGTACCATTGGGTATTGTTAACATTCTGATGATACCAAACCCTGAATGATGGCCAATCTTACCCAGTGATTTCATGTAAATGTTCAACAGGAAGGAGAAGGGTGTTAATCCTGAAGCATTCCACAGATGAGGAGCCATGGGTATAATCTTACCCCATTTTCAATACTGACAGTAACTGTCTAGGATGGAAGGGTTCAATGATGGATTGTTGAGATGGAAACATACCACTGCCTCCTTCAAGGGTAGTGAGACCATTCATTGCTTCCTTCCAAAAAGGATTACATCATTGCATGGACACAACCATAAGTAACCTCTTGAACTGACTTGACAAAACAGGAGGCACCTGGCTGAAGCTATACTTCACAAGACCTTGTTCATCAGAAGTGTTGTGTTATGCCCAATGTGTCACCCAGTGGTACCAAATATGGAGATATATTTCTTGACGTATCAAGATTCTTTTAACTTTTTTTAAAAAATCAGCAAAAAATTGTCATGTGCAGAACAAAATGCTTACTTCTATCATCCCTAAATTTCCAAGAATATGTTTAGGCCCCAAGCAAGCCCAAGACACATTTTTGAAAAATTAAAATTATTTGCTAAAACCTAATATTATTTGGAAACGTGCTTGCCTGCTCTGAAAAAAAAGACAAAAAGAAGGTGGAAATATAGTATCATGCATGAAAAATCAGAATCACATTTCAATTCCAGTTCAGATGATTTATTGCTCAACCCAATACACAAGAATCTGGTCAACTAACTGTCAGCACTGAATTGGCACTAGATAGGACTTAATACAGTGGAGCACTTTTGGACATGTAACAATTATAGCCTGAATTCTCTCTTGAATATGCCCACAGGGTCTGCCTGCACTTCTCTACACATTTGTTGTTGTTCAGTCACTAAGTTATGTCTGATTCTTCATGATTCTTTGGACCACAGAACACCTGGCCCTCTTGCCCTCCACTGTCTCTTGGAGTCTGCCCAAACTGCATCAATGGCATTATCTAACCATCTCCTCCTCTGCCATTCCCTTCTTCCTTCAATCTTTCCCAACATCAGGGTCTTTTCCGATGAGTCCTCTCTTCTCATTTGATGGCCAAAGTATTTGAGCTTCAGCTTCTGTATCTGCCTTCCAAAGACTAGTCAGGGTTGATTTCATTTAGGATTGATTAAGTTGATCTCCTTACCATCCAAGGGACTCTTAAGAGTCTTCTCCAACATCACAATTCGAAAGCATCTCTCACACATAAGGAGTGTAACAACGGGGGTGGGTGGTAGGTGAGGAGGAGATAAATAAATAATGGAGATCAATCTCTCTGTTAACCATCTGATGAATGGGAGATTTAATTGGCCATTTCCACTATGAGAACATTCTTGTGAATGGGCAGAACCCCTCAGGAAACATTCTATGAGCCATGTTTTCAAACAATCATCTCTAGTGCTAGTCTAAATGAAGTAATTCTGGGGAAATGTTAACTTATCCCTTTATACCTTGAACTTCAACCAGATCTGCAACCTTTTTGAAGATGTAATCAACATGTACTTAGGATTAGAACAAAGATTTTGATTTACCTTAATTAAGTACAGGAAATGGGTTATTTCTTATACTTCAATTTTCCTTACATGTCATCATAAGAACTAAAATTTGATGGCAATTTTGGGGTAGGGTTTTTGAAGTTATCCCTAAGTCTTTGGAGAAACTATGTACAATCCTGAGAAGAATTTTATCTTTAGTACCACTAAAGAGCAACAGTAGTACTCATGAAATTTAATATGTAGTTTGTAGCTATCCTTCCTTTTGCTTCCTCTCTGATATATGTGTTACATATTTTGTGGAAGTAGGGGAATTCATAATTGTAAAATGCTGCTCATGAAAGCTTTCACATGGTGAAAATGGATGAATTCTGATTCTTCATTTCAGAAGGTATACTTATCCAGTGTCATCTTCTTCTTTTCTTTAATAATTGAAAGCCTTTCTACCTGTCAGGCTCTTCACTGGATAAGGAGCCTAACAGGACTCAGAGAGTGATGAACTCAGATTAATTTAATGGATGGAAGACCTCCATAACCCTTTTTATGTCTTTCCAGCCTAAGGATATAATTTTTGCATCATTTTAGACTCTTCCCTAGTTTCTGCAGTTTCCCAAATGTTCAGGAATATCAAGCTTCCAGAAACTGCCAGGGACTCTCTGAGGTCAGAATCAGCAGCAAGGAGAAACAGAACTAAAAAATTACTCTTCCATTAATTTCAATTCAGCACAAACAGAGATAGAACAACCATTCTTGTACAGAAAATTAACTTATCCTGTAGTTTTTTGGACTGAGCTCTCCAAGGTACCCACCGTGCTTCGTTCTGCTAGAGCAGCTCATTATGAGTACAGTCCTTAGCGGCTTTTTGAGGTCTCTAATAAGGTTAGGCCAGGTGAATTCCTTTGAAGCATCAAGCAAGATTTCCTTCTCATTTAGGTCTCATTAGGTGCCATTTATTTAACAAGTTGATTAGAATTAAATAAATCCTGGGTAACCTGGGTTATGTTGTCCATTTCATCTCCATCACTTTATAAACAAAATTGAGCAGAAGGTTGATTGAGATTTATTAATCACAAAGCAGGATAGGATTAGATTATTTGACAATGAACAGGAGCAAAAAAAAAAAAAGAGAGCTCTCTTTGCTTAAATTTTACTGCTGAAACTAAGTAAGTTGGTTTAACCTCAAGTATTTATAGAATGACTATGATCTTCTTTCTGGTTTGATTCTCTATTTAAAATAATTGCCCAGGACCATAGCTATTTCATCCATCCATCCATTTTGATAGCCAATAATTATTTAACTATAAATTCTCATTCAGATATACACATCAACAAGTTAAATGGGGAAACTGGGGGTGACCATTGCCTTTGTCCTGCCTCCATACTTTTAACTTGAGATTTGAAGGACAGCTAGTTATAGTCAGTCTTTTTGAATACAATTATAACTGTCAGTCTGACCCAGGACCTTATTTTATTTGGGTTCTGGGTCATATGCTGAGCTGTGCTTGTGTTCAAGCCAAAGCTAATACTGTATAGTTGGAGAGAGGTGAGGATGGGTTAATTGCATTTCCATTCTCTCCCTACTCCCTACTTTGAGTGCATTATGCATTCAGATGAACCTCTGAACAGGGTTTTGGATGTGCTTTCTTCTAGTTGGTGTTATTAGGTTTCAAGTCACCATGTGCCTGAAATAATAATAATAATAATAATAATAATAATAATAATAATAATAATAATAATAATAATAATCATCATCATCATCATCATCATCATCATCACATCCTCCTCCTCCTCCTCCTCCTCCTCCTCTTCCTCCTCCTCCTCCTCCTCTTTCTCCTTCTCCTATTTTGAGCTCAGCACACACAAAAAAAACACCCTACATAAAATGTTCAGTTGATGAGTATTTGTATGTAGAACCGTAAAGCACTTACTGTTCTGGATTTTCTTCTGGAAAATTCTCATGTCATCTAAAATTTCTAAGTCAAAATATTTTGGAAGAAAACAGAATGTTTTGATATCCCACACATCATTATATCTTTTGAACCATCACTATCCGATAGTTTCAAGTACTCTCTGTTCTGGTAGAGCTCAAAATGTTCCAAGTGTTCCATCATAAAGAACAATGGAAGCCGAAAACCAGCCCTTGCGCTGCACGTTTCATTGATGTTGAGTGCTACCTACCACCTGAAATACAGAAAAATCGGCCAGAGGATTATTAGGAACAACAATAAAGAAAAACAAAACAAAACAGCAAGTAGTGAAAGTGGGTGCTTCTGGGTGCTTTTTGTGCTTTCTGACCGCAAATACAGACATAGAACAGAACCCAACAGTAAATTCTATCTATAATGTATATGCATACTACACACTATTGTAGTTGGCAATCTGCCTGAAAAAAGCTTAACACTGAGCGAACAACTGACAGGAGCAACAACATTACATTACAACCTAATGACTATAATTTCCTTATAACAAGGAGCAGCAGTAACTTCCTGCTCAGCAGCATCTTTTCTCAGGCCCCAAACAGTTATCCATATCTGAACATGTGCTTAGCTAATTCTGTTATCACTGTTTCTCCCAACCCATTTTTTTTCTAACCAATGGCAGCTGAGATGGGACCTGTACCTATTAGGCTCCCACAGAGACAAAGATGAACATGGCTTGGAGGTATATCATTACTGTAGTCCAGGAAAGAATACTAATGGAAGGTATATGACAGTTTCCAAATGAACAAAATTCAGAATTAACCCAGGTCAAATCTCAAACTTTACACACTGTCTTGTAGCATCGCCCTTTCAGATGGAGGAACTTGGTGTTACTATCTTCCCTAACCTCTCAAAGTCCATTGATGAGAGATACTTGCTTACATTCTTTGCATTCCTGCTTCCCATTCAGATGAAGTCAACAAAATGAGACAGGAATATTTTAATCCCTAAGAGAATACTGATTACTCAGTGTTTTATTAGCTAATGTATCCTCCCAGTCCCCATGGCTGTTTGTTTATTTTATTTTTAATAATAAACTAGAAAAGCATGACTCCTTGGGGCATTGTTTCAGATAGATTTCCTTTCCTAACACTCACACTGCTCCTCGCACCTTCTGTCTTGTACTCTTGCTCACCCCTCTGCATATACACACACATACAGACTCCATGCTGCACCCCCCATACAACCTCCCTGACCCGCACGATGTCTCTTGTGCATCCCCACACACTCCTGGGCATTCTCCCTAACCCGTGCAGCACTTCTTGTGCAGGCCCTTGCATGCCCGTGCAACAGCTCCAACCCCTATGGTACCTATCCTGCAGGCACTCTCACTCCAGCAATTGCATTGTGCTTCTGCCATAACATGATGGGGAGGCCAAGGAAGGGTGTGGGTCAGGAAGGATGTGCAGGGGTGTATGAGAAGTGCTAAGGCAGGTGTAAATGTGTGCAAGAGGGTGTGTAAGGGCTATTGTGTGAGTTGGGAAGAGTGCACGGGGGTGCACGAGAGGTGCTGCATGGGTCAGGGAGAGCATTCACAGGTACAATGCAAGTTGGGAAGGGTTCATGGGGGCTCTGGGCAGGTCGGAAAGGGTGTGTGGGGGTGTGCAAGAAGTGCTGCACAGGAAAAGGAGGGTATGCAGGTGTGTAGGACAGGTCAGGAAGGCTGAGTAGGGTCGCACAAGTGGCTAGTGCCACATGAGCACAGAAGTTCTGGGAAGGCTGCACAGGTGAGCAACTAGCTGTGTTACCTGTTGGCTTCCCCATTGCCAGTGCTCCCTGCCAGTTCCCCACAAGCAAAGACTTAGTTTACGGGAAGCTGGCCAAGTGCATCAGCAGTCAGATCAAGTTTCCACTTCCAGCTGACTCCCCACTGATTTGTGGGAAACAGGCAGGGAGAAATGGAAATTATGATCACCTGGCTACAGCTGATTACAGCAATACCGAAGTGGCTACAACTTTCCCAAATTAATTCTTTTGGGAATAATGGGTTCAGCATTCTACAAATTTGAGGTACCTTGGTTCAAAAATGGTTGTCCTATGACACACTGTCCACCTAACTGAAAGTTACAAACAGACGGACACCAGGTTTCTACTTGTATATAGACTGTTGAAGAAGTTCAGACATTGTGGAATGGAATGTCCATGGAATATAGATTTCTCCTGCATTTGGAATACTATAAATATTTCAAGGAACCTTTTGGATATTCTTAGGTTTTAGTACAAAAGAAAGAGCATTGTATAAGGTCTGCTAATCTTTACAAACACATTTTTTTTCCATAGGGTGTTACATATTTGTGATCTATATTTTCATATCAATTTGAAGAGGTAATAGCTGGAATATGAAGAGGAGAACCTGGCCCTAACTATTCCCTCTGATATTGCATTATGGAGTTTAGTGCAGACAGTTTTGAAACCAAAGGAAAGAGACTTGTACCCAAGAAAGGAACTAAGGCATTTGCATACTTGAGATTCACTTCAAGACTCGGTTAAGTTTTCAGGCAAGTTTAGAATAATGAGATGCTACCAGTGTTATCAGGTCTTTAATGACATGCTATGTAGATGCATGGTTGAAGAAAAAATAGTTCTTTGCTTTGTAAGAGGGAGCATTTTGAATTTTCTGCTATATCTGTCATTTTTCCAGCTTTATTTAGCTCCTATCTTTTGCCTGTTGTCTAATCTGAAAAGCATTTAATAAGCCCTACTTTTTCCCTCCAGAGACTGCTACTGACTTTAGCAAATAGTTTAGCTTTATAACTGTGATAGATGTCTTTTTCAGAATGATTATATATGGACGATTGCTCCTAAAAGAGATTTGGAAAGCAATGGAGGCTTCTTCAACAATGGCATTTGTAACAACTGCTTTGTAAATGCTGGCACATAGCTTGTTGTCATCTATAAACTGTCACGGCAGCCTTACAGTAACACTGATCCCTGCTCCACCTTCCAGAGTTTTGTGATAAACGTCCTCATTATATTAGCATTTTGTCAGCCAGCTCCACCGATGCCTTTGTAATTAGAAACAGAGGGTTTTCATGCAAATTTCTTGATAATTTCATTCCAGAGGGGTAGCTGTGCTAGTTTCTTATGGCAATACACAAACTGTTCTTTTGACACTTTAAAGCTAGTAAATATGGCGGGATAGAAGGCTGGGCAGACAAGAAACCACTGCATCATATTGGGGTGAGTAAAAACAAGCCCCCCCAAAGCTTATCCTGCAATAAAATTGTTGCTTTTAAAGATGACACAAGAATGCCTTCAACGGTGCTTTAAGAAACACTAAAATTGATACTTTAAAAATACGCCCACACATACGTGCACCCTGTATTAACATTGTCTTTAGGTTTTTATTTAGATTCTTCAAAATCACTAACTTTAAAATTGATTTCCCCAGGTGAAGTGGTTAATGTTTCCTGGATTACTGGATTTAGCAGAGTTCAATCAATACACTGTGCCGATGTTCCTGTGCATGGTGCCAGTTATTTGTTTATGGTGTTCAGTATATGCTGTTCCTACCTGCATCTTATACCCTGCCAGGGTCCTGTCTAGAATTTATATCCCTGCTTCTATGAATCTAGTGCTTAGTGCCTATTTTATTGCAATGATCAGTGCCTCAGTGTTGTCTGTTAGTCCAGCCCTTTCCAGTTACTAGCGCAGAGGTGGGTATTCAGCAGGTTCTGACCAGTTCTGGAGAACCCGTAGCAGAGATTTTGAGCAATTCAGAGAACTGGCAAATCCCACCTCTGACTGGCCCCGCCCCCATCTATTCTCTGCCTCCTGAGTCCCAGCTGATTGGCTGGGTCTTCTTTTGTTGCTCTGCACAGGAGAACGAGCTGGAAAGCAGGTTAGTGGGGTGGGGAGGGAATGGAGATTTTGCAGTATCCTTCCCCTGCCACGCCCACCAAGACATGCCCACCAAGCCACGCCACACCCACAAACCACAGAACCGGTAGTAAATTGTTTTGAATCTCACCACTGTATACTAGTGGGATTCCCCAATGGCAGCCAACTCAGCTCTCGATAGTACATTCCATGCAGGATCTTGTCTTGCCATAACTCTTCCTTTGCTTGAACTTTCTCTCCCATCTGCTGCTGCCTCAGACATTCTCTCAGCAGCTCATCTTCGGGTACCTTCTTCTTAGCAGCTCAAATGTTCTATAGCTAGTGATTAGAGGGCTGCTCTTCACTGACAAAACTGTGGTCACCTGGAATAAGAAGGTCCCTTAGAGATGTTGGGAACCAAGGCAATCTGATAATAAATGGCCACTGGAGAAAATCAGACAAGACAAGACAAGAGAACCCAGAAATAATGAAATAAAAATTTTATATATATATATATACAAAATATGTGTGTGTTTTCTTAAGTTTCGTGGGTACTTACATGTATGGCATTCAGCTTTGTTTGGGTATTTTCCCACGTCATTGTAGTTATGCTTTTAAAGTTGTAGCGACGTTTCAGCAGAATCAGAATACAGAAGCCAGAATACAGAAGCCTGATGATGGCAGGTGAGATTCTGCCGAAACGTCGCTACAACTTTAAAAGCACAACTACAATGACGTGGGAAAATACCCGAACAAAGCTGAATGCCATATGTGTGTGTGTGTGTGTGTGTGTGTGTGTGTGTGTGTGTGTGTGTATGTGTTCTGTCTCACTGACTTGGACTTCACAGAGTTAATTCTTTGGAACTGATAATGTCCTTGGCATTCCAACACGCTCTTCCTACCAAGTCCGAATTGATAACAAGTAAAAAGCTACTCACAGAGAATTACAAGACAGACCACAAAAATCATTCACAACAAAAAAGTAAGTAAGATTAAACTTTGTCCGGTACAAAGTTCCAGCTGACAACACACCCACTTTTATCCCCTGTGGGCTGTGGCTCAATGACTCAGCTCACTCTCTGACCCTCCCACACCTCCTACGTTGCTGCTCACATTTCTCCCTACAACGCTGCCTAGGATCAAGCCAACATTCTTCCTCTTGACTCCATGTCAGGGGCTGCTCTGGCATGCCTTCCTCCTGATCAATCTCAGACTGTTCCTCTCGGTTGTCTGATGAAACCTGAGGCATTCTCAGGGAGGAAGGCATTGCCAGAGAGGAAGGTCCTGGGGAGGAAGGCATTCCCAGTTCCTCCTCCTCATCTTCCGAGTCCTCTTCCTCTAACAGCACAGGCTCGGGAATATATATATATGGTATTCAGCTTTGTTTGGGTATTTTCCCACGTCATTATAGTTGTGTTTTTAAAGTTGTAGCAACGTTTCAACAGAATCTCATCTGCCATCATCAGGCTTCTGTATTGTGTTCGAACAGATGAACACAATACAGAAGCCTGATGATGGCAGATGAGATTCTGCCAAGACATTGCTACAACTTTAAAAGCACAACTATAATGACGTGGGAAAATACCTGAACAAAGCTGAATACATACATGCAAGTACCCACGAAACTTAAGAATATATATATATATATTGCATATATACATATACATATACATACACACATATATGTATGTGTGTGTACTTGTACATTAAATTGCATATATACATACGTGTGTGCATATGTTCATGTATATGTATATATGCAATTTAATATGCATTGATATATTTTCCATAAAATACACTGAAAATAACATCTACTTGCACAGCTGCCTTTTTATGTTTTTATTCCAAAAATGATTTCTTTCCTCCACCCTTCAACTCTGTTCCTGAAATTTTAGGAACTAAACTATAAAAGACTGAATTTTGAGCTCCATTAGGTGACCTGGGATTTTGTCATTTCAATACTTTCAGAATCTCACCACAAGCATTCATCATCTCAGCTTCGAGTTTATCTTTCACTTCCCACACACAGGCATTGTTATTTAGAATAATCATTATTGGGTAACAGAGGTCATGCTAATTAGCAAAACACTTTTTCTCCATGCACTGAAGATAATGGAGTTTTAATCAAGGAATTGAAAAATATATTATTGCAGAAGGGTATGCCTATTCATGCCTGCACATATAATAGGTCCATTGAGTTCAATTGACTTTATTCCTAGATAAATGGAAAGATGAAGTTATCTCAGAGTGTTTCTACATGTACCGTAGATTCCACTGAATTCAACAGGACTTTACCCTGAGTGGTAAATTTCAAGTTGTATAAATCTGGTCTTTTCTGTTCTCCTTAAGTAAGGCAGTATTCTAGTTTATTGATTGCTTTTAATATTTTTTGAAAGAGTCTTTTAGAAAAAAATCTGCAATTGTATGCAACTTTTCTTAAAATGAGCATCTTGTGTATGCATGTTGTTAAAATATACAACTTTAATCTGTATTCATTACATAATCATATTATCTCCCCTATGTATGTAGCTTCTAATATAAATTCCCCAAATTCCTTTTATAAACATTTCCTTTTCACACATTATCTTATATAAGCCCTTCTTTATAAATACTCTTATTTTTCTCCTGTTAAAAAATGAATCCATCCATTATACATTATTTGCATAGTTACTTTTTTTTAAAAAGAAAACAATTTTGGTGCTTCGTAGTGAAGTATATTTTGATGGGGAAATTCAGTAGCAGTGCCTTCCAATGCTATCATCTATATCAAGGGTCTTCAAACTTGACAGCTTTAAGACTTGTGGACTTCAACTCCCAGAATTCCTCCTCCAGTCATGTTAGCTCAGGAATTCTGGGAGTTGAAGTCCACAAGTCTTAAACTTGCCAAGTATGAAGGCTCTTGATCTGTATCATGGCAAGATGTCTTCTGTGCCTAATTTTTAAGGAATGGCATAGCATTACGTCAGAATAGCTGCTTAAGCCAAGAGAAGGCAACATGTCATTTATGCCATGCCACCTAAATCTCATTTTTAAGGAATAAAGCAACAAGACACAGACAAAACAATTATACCCAGGGACAGTTTTTTCCCCTCATGCCATCAATCTGCTGAACAACTCATTCTCACAGTGCTGTCTAACATATATGTGTATTTACCCATGTAGTAAGGCTGTAATATTATCATTTATCCTTCATTATCTTCTTTACTCTCCCCTCTTCTTGATATGATGACGGTCAGAGGTGGTATTCAGCAGGTTCTGACCAGTTCTGGAGAACCGGTAGCAGAAATTTTGAGTAGTTCAGAGAACCGGCAAACACCACTTCTGACTGGAGATTTTACAGATCCTTCCCCTGCCATGCCCACCAAGCCACAGAACCAGTAGTAAAAATTTTTGAATCCCACCACTGAAGATGGCGATGATGATTGGTGGTGATGATGATGATTCTATCGCTCTGCATGTATTTCTGCACTTTAGACAAATTCCTTGTGTGTCCAATCACACTTGGCCAAATAAAGTATTCTATTCTATCTGTTCTGTTCCGTTCCATTCGGTTCTTCTCCATTCCATTCCAATCATAAATCCAACTGATTCTCGAGGGGTTATATTTGGTAAATTTGCACAGCATCTTTCTCAGAGAAGGAAAACAAGCAAACTGGAAGAAAGGTAAGTCTGTGTGTCATTTGGGACTACTGGGATGCACTTTTACTGATGCTGGGATCAGGATTTAGATATACTGGCAAGAAGGTACTTTCTTATGAATTCTGACAGTTATGCTTATGGCTATGCTTTTCCATAGATGGCTGGCAGATTTAGAAATATGGCCTCCTTCCTGACAAATGCCATTGCCTAGGTATTTAATGCAGCGATGACATGCTATATCTTTAATCTTTGTTTGATATTAGCCTTTTGGTGTTCACAACACAGAATTCACATCTGGTGATCCGTCTGCAGAAAATCAGGCATTCACATAGACCAGGGGTGTCAAACTCACATCATCACAGCAGCGTCACATGACATATCAGGACTTTCCCCCCCTTTGCTAAACCGGGTGTGGGCGTGGCCAGTGTGTGATGCATCTGGCCCGCGGGCCGGAAGTTTGACAGCCCTGACATAGACTGATTGTAGTAAATGAATATCTTAGCATTGCTGCTTGATAGTTTTCTCCATGCATTGGTAAAACATTTTTTTTAGGATAAAAGCAAACCCGTTGGAAGCTTGTTTTATAATAGAGCTTCAAAAACATTACTTATCACGAAGGAATAGACTTTAGAGCCACTTTTGCTCAATAACTTTTAAATTTGAGGGCATCTGATTTCATTGAAAAAAAAAATTGCTGGCTGTGGTGTCTTTAATCAAATGAAGGGAGGAATCTAAATTACTGAGCAAGAAGCAGAGATAAGGACAAGCATGAGGCTAAATATTAGGCATAAAATTCCATCTTCCCCTCACGTGTTTTTCAAATATTTATCTTCCTTACTCTACTGACTAGCATGTTAATTACGTTTAACAGAAGAACAAAACCCAAAGAAAATGTTTTCTTTGACATTATGTTTTACAATTATAGCAAAATATAATGTCTTTTTGATCTATTAGGTAGTGTTGCTAATTCCATAGCTCATTTCTAAGAGTTGCCTACACAATACATATATTATGTTGGTAGATAATACTTTTTCCCGTCTACCAGCATAAAACATATATTTCTTTAAATATAAATCTCACCCTCGTCATCATCTGGCAATAAACATTTCTAGACAGTCAGTTTTTCTCTTTTCTTTACCTCCTTGCCGTGAATATCGACAAGAGGAAGCAGGAGAGGCAGATGACTGTAATTTTTAAATTTTATTTTATTTATTTATTTGAATGTATTGGTCACCCAATATACCTGAGTTAATTGGATGATCAATAAAGTTCCAGTGGACTCAGGTTACATGATTGATATCATTTGTGCAAAATGACGTTTTAAAACCACCATGGCTTTTAATCTATGCCTATGCTTTCCACTGATTTTCAAATAATCTCTGTTTTCTTCATCACCCCCCAAGATAACAAATCACTCCCTCTCTCCTGTGATTGAGAATTGGCAGCTGTTTATATTTTTCCCCCTACAGTAATCAGTAAGAAACAAAGCCTATTTTAACAAGCTAAACACAGTCATGAGGTCAAATCTGATTCCCTGTTGAAGTGATTCAGGACAAGATTGAGCTCTTCCTGGAAGCTGTAGACTAGCATGTTAACATGAGCCAAAGGGCATGTTCTCTTCTGAAATTCTTGTGTTCTGGCTGATTTAGAACTTGCAAGATGGGTACCAAACCAGGAGGACATTAAAGAAGGCATTAGGACTGAAGTAAACAAGACTGTGTTTATTAGAATTGTCCCCATTAATGACTTACAATACCAAGAGTCCTTTTCCCACCTGCTGTAGTGAGTCCAAGCAGCTGGGATTGTCTTCCAGAGTCCAGGCTCAAAGGTGTTCCTTTCAATTGAGCCATTAATTGAGCAACAAATAGCAATAGCATTTAGACATTTATACCGTTCACAGTGCTTTATAGCCCACTCTAAGTGGTTTACAGAGTCAGCATATTGCCCTCAACAATCTGGGTCCTCATTTTACCCACCTCGGAAGGATGGAAGGTTGAGTCAACCTTGAGCCTTGTGAGATTCGATCTGCCAAATTGCAGTCAACCGGCAGTCAGCAGAAGTAGCCTGCAGTACTGCACTCTAACCACTGCGCCACCATGGCTCATAACCAACAGAACTGGTCTAACTTATAAGTTATTTGGGTTTATAAGCCAAGTAGGATAAGGTCAGATTAGAATCTAACCACTGCACCACTATGGTTCAGCTTGTCTAAACAAGAGTTAGTCATAGAAGTTCATTCAAAATGCTAATCAATCACAGGATTGACCCAGAAACCCTGGTTTTTGCTTTGCAATCCCTGTATCAGATATACAAGTGGCTGTTCCTTCCCAATGTTGCTCAACTTCAGATTCCATCAGCTCTAACCAGCAGGACCAAAGATGAGAAATGCTGGTTGCAGTGATAGCAATAGCACTTAGACTTTACAGCACTCTCTGGGCAGTTTGCAATGTCAGCATATTGCTCTCAACAATCCGGCTCCTCATTTTGCTGACCTCAGAATGATGGAAAGCTGAGGCAACCATCAGGATCGAACTCAAGGTTGTGGGCAGAATTTGCTTACAGTACTGCATTTTAACCACTCTTCCACTAGGGCTTATTTGTAAGCAACATTTGGAACGCCAACTGTTAGGAATATGGGTCACCTAACAGCTATTTGGGTTAGAAATATATATAAACCAGGATAAACATTTTAAAACTGTATCTTTAAGAAAATGCAAAAGTGTAATTAGGTGTGGTTTCTCAAACAGCCATAAGATGGAGCCAGAAACCTGGGTTGTTTAGTCTGAGTCTCAGAAGAGAGTGTGAGTGTATCTTTGTTTCCTTCTGTTGGAAAGTGTTGCCGTTCCTCCATTTTTCCTAATTGACTGATATTTCTGGATTTAATGTAAGTCTGATACTGAGCTGTTTTTGACACTGGAATTTGTTATTGGATTATCCCTGGATTGAAAACTGACTGATTTACTTGTGAATGACTTTGGACTGCTTATTTTGGACTTTGCTTAAAACTTTCTGGAAGTAAAAACCTATATTCACTATATAGTGTATCTGTGTGCTCTGTCTGTACTATTCAAACACTCCTCTCAAATATGTCTCCCTGTATGCGCTCATTCTCCTAACGGGGAATTGCCTCAACACCAACAACTATGCATGTGGTGGCATGGGTCTCAAAAGATATTTAACCAGTGAATGAGTGAGTGAGTGATAAGTAGGTAAACAAACAAACAAACAAACAAACAAACAGAGATCTCCCCAGTAGTATAGTTGGAACTGTATTCTTTTGGATGTTTCAATTACCTGAGCTAAAATCAGATTGGAACGTCCATTTTTTTTAATTATTTTTAATGTCAATGCTTCCATCTCAGTGAACAATAGTGGGGGAAGAAGCAGAAACTCCCCTGATGGCAATGGATCAATAACATACTTTTGTGTTGGTGTTGTTCTAAATGACATCTTAAAAGGTTTATTTGGACAGCTATTACAGAGACTGACCCCTCCCTCCTTCCCCTGCTGGAAGTGACAAGCCTACTTTGAAAGAAGAGTAAGCTCTGACGGAGAGTTGGAGCACCAGGATTAACTCACAAGGGGGGGGGGGGGGGGAGAGATGCACCTGTGTGCAGGAAAGAAATTAACCAAAGCTAATGGAATGAGCAGATTAAAAAGAAATGATAAGGTGAGCGGCAGCTGCAAATCTGTATAGAGGTGAGACTGAGGTTGCACCTTTCCCTTGGCAGAAAAGTTAATATAGTATTCCTTGTTTCTGATTTGAATATATTCAAAGGCATCAAGCAGTGCCTTCAATGTACCTTTGTTTCCCTCTTTCTAGCATCTTTCACAATTTTGGGGTTGCAATAGTTCAGTGGTTAAAGACACTGAGCTGGTCAGCTGGAAAACCGACAGGCCAGGTTTGAGACCCGAGGGCCATGCAACGGGGTGAGCTCTTCTTCCTTGCTCCAGCTCCTGCCCACCTAGCAGTTCAAAAGCATGAAAAAACAAGTAGAGTAATAGATACCACTTCAGTGGGAAGGTAACAGCTTTCCATGTGCTTTGGCTTATAGCCATGCTGGCCAAATGACCACAGAAGAGTCTTTGGACAATGCTCCCTCAGCTAAGAAATGGAGCACTGCCCCCTGGAATCAGACACGACTGGACAGCTGGGGGAAATCTTTGCCTTTACTTTTAGTACCTTTGGCATTACAGTTGGCAAGGTGCTCTTTTGACTCCCTGCTAAAATCACAATGAGAGGAAAGGAGAGAGACCTTTGCTCTTTGTCAGGGGTGGCATTCAAATTTCTTAACAACCGATTCTGTGGGCGTGGCTGAATTTGTGGGTGTGGCTTGGTGGTCATGTGGCTGGGTGGGCGTGGCCAACTCTAAGTCATTTGTGTGGGTGCTGCCTGTATGGGCCAGGAGGAAAGAAAGATCCAACCTCTCTGCATGTGTGTGAGAGAGGCGGGAAGGAAGGTAGGTTACTTTTTTTAAAAAGCCCAGTGGAGGGAAAAAGATAAAGTTGTGTCAAAAAAAATCCCAGGGCAGGGGCAAGAAAGAGAAGAAATCTCTGCTCGGAAAAGGGAGTACCCTCCCAAGAAAACAAGAGTCAAAACCTTATTTACCCATACTTTTTAAAAAATTAATTTAACAGACATTAAAAAGCAATTTCAGTTTCATTTTCCCAGGTTCAAGTCTCTTTGCTTAACATATGTGATATGTTGACATATTTATACCCCTCTATGATTTTAAGCACTAGGAATTCTCTATTTAACTAGATTTAAGAAAAGCACTTACATTAGTGGCAATTTTCTATATCTCACATGCAATAAATTAGTGTCCTTTATAACCATCGGACATAAACTTTTGGTCTATTTTTAATTCCATCTGTCTTCTGACACATCCTCATTCTTAGATTCCAAAGTGGTTTTCCTTTTCAGAAATTCTCCTGTGAGTGTCACCTTCAGATACTTTGTGGACTTCATCTACTCAGACACAGACGAGCCTTTAATAGTACAAAAACTACGCAAATCATTTTAGGCTAACTAATCACTCTTTTCTGGATTATATTCAATAGCAATCAGAACCAAATCTATTCTAACCAATGTAGTACCTCTAGTACCACCATCATCTCTATAACCAGGGGTGGGATTCAAATTTCTTAACAACCGGTTCTGTGGGCATGGCTTAGGTGGTGAACATGGCTTGGTGGTCATGTGTCTGGCTGGGTGTGGCCAACCCAACATCACACACATCAAGGCACGCATCTCCTTGCCTCGCCTTTCATGACTGTGGGGACGTTGCAACAGTTGTAAGTGTGAAAAATGGTCATAAGTCACTTTTTTCAGTGACACTGTAACTTTGAATGGTCACTCCACACAAGCAAAGTACCAGCAAAGGAGGAGAAAAAAAACTCCAGAGAAGTTCCTGAGACAGGAAGTCTAGTCCTGCCAAGAATGTAACAAGGGTTAACGGAGAGGCAGTTTCTGTAAGCAACACCAGAATGTTTCCTTCCTGCCTTCCTTACAGGATTAGGCCAGTAATTTCTTCTAACAACCGGTTCTCCGAACTTCTTAGAAAGTTAACAACCGATTCTAGCAAATAGGTGCGAACTGGTAGAATCCCACCCCTGTCTATAACCGTACATCTGCTTGCCAGAATTTTGTCATATCCCATCTTCTTATTACCAAAGCAGAAGATGATATCTAGCACAGAAAGTATTTAAATTATTCAGGGATGCAGGGATACACGAAGAGCTAATGAAACAGAGCAAGGTTATCCCAAAACCTGTTTTGTATTTTGAACAAGTGAATCCCATAAAGGGAAGGTATCTTTAGGGCATCTCCTGATCTTAGCCTTTAGACTGGCTCATATTGAGATAATTCTTCAGATAGCTTTGAAATCATTTAAAGTTTAACATCTTAAATTGTTTTTGACAATCACAGTAAATTTTATAACACATCTAGCAATTTAACTGCTGTATTTTAGTTACCTTTCTGGAGATTCAAATGCATATAACACATTGCATAGTCAGTCAATATGTAATTAAGGAATAGGTGACTCCTGCTAAATCTTCTAGCTTAGAAGTATTTGCCACTAGGTGTAATTGTGCAGTTGCATTCTTTTCCAGCACTGTCACTTGAGAATCCAAACATCATTGAAAAGTAAGAAGTATTTCCAGATCATTCAAAGGGATTATATAATATATATTCACCTAGAATAGAGAATATCCCAATCCCTGATCATCATACTTATTGATCTTCTGCGTCAGCATTTTCTTCATTAAAATCAGGATTGACTAAGTCAGAGGTCCTCAAACTTGGCAACTTTAAGACTTGTGGACTTCGACTCCCAGAATTCCTCAGCCAGCTTTGCTTTGCTGGCTGGAGAATTCTGGGAGTTGAAGTCCACAAGTCTTAAAGATGCCAAGTTTGGGGGCACCTGTTATAAACGATCTTCCAGCTCAAAAACTCCCAACACCTTTTATTTCTACCCAGAGATTTGGCAGGGAAGAGAGAGAGAAAAAAAGGAAACTTCTACTTGCCCAGGCTCTGAAATTGATATCGGAGTAGGTGCGCTTTTCCTGCTTCTGTTGCAGCCATCTTGGGCAAGGCGAGTTAATTGGTGGTGATTGAATGAAACGTCTTCCAGCTCTTCAAGATTGAATTTAAGATCTCCCCATGGAAGAAGCCCAGAAGCCGAGAGCGAGGTGGGGGCATGTCCCTCCACAAGGAGTATGAAGGGAGGCAGACACTACACCTCTGAGGAAAAGAGGAGGTGAAGCCCTGGCTGTCACCTGGGATGGGCCCACGGAGGGCCATGTCACATGCCCCTGTCACCCTCACAGTCACTACTTTTGCTCTTGGCTTCTTCCATGAGGTGCTCTTAAGCTCAGTCTTGAAAAACTTCCAAGTCCTTCTCTCATCGCAAATGGCTCCCAGGCCTCAGAGAGAAGCAAGATTCAACCAGCAGCTTCTCTGATGCTCAGGAGCTGTTTCTGATGAGAGGGGGACTCTGCCAGGAGAGAGGAGCTCTCTATCTCCCCCTCCCCTCCCTCAAGCACCCACCCCACTGGCATCCCAACTGCCTGCAAAGTGCAAACTTACCTTCCTTCCATGGCTGGTGGCAGAGGAAAAGAGGAGCCAGCCAGGGCAGAGCTGTCACCACTCGGCTGCCTGCCAGTCTGCATCTCATCCCCTGCTCAGATTCTCTGCAGCTGCTGGCGCTCATGGCTGCCGGGTGGGGTGGGGTGCAGGAGGTAACCAGGAAGCAAGTATCCACCTGCCTTGCCCCTCTGCCAGCTACCCTCTCTCGCCCGGCTGAGTGGTTTAGGTGAGTGTGGGCCACCAAGGAAGATCCGCTCTTGTGAGGCTTGACTTGCACCATTCTCACAGAATGTGGCACGGTGGGCAGCAAAGGGAAGGGGTGGCAGACAAAGGGGCGATATAGGCCATAGCATTGTGCTCCCTGTTTGCCCCCTGCCCCTGCCCCTAGCAGGCAAGGCCAAGCAGCTTTGGAGAATCCAGTTGGGGGGCCAGATGCAGGCTGGTGGGGACCCAAGTGGCGATGGGTCAGCCCTGACTCACCTTCCTCTCTGCCACCAGTGAGTCAGGTAAGCCTAGCCCAGCCCAGGCGTCAGAACTCAACCGGGGCTTGTGGCGGTGGTGGCGACAAGCGTGGTGACAGCAGCAGTAGTGTGGTGGTGGCAGCCTAGCCTGGCCCAGAGTTGGGACTCAACTGGGGTTGGGGGCAGCAGCAGTATGTAGGTGACCAGGGCTTGCAGAGCCTCACTCACCTAGGCAGAACATGGTGGAAGGCAGACAGCGATGGCTGGCAGGCGGGTGAAGGCAGACTGCAGGCAGCCATGGTGCATGGCCATTATAAGAAGGGGTGGGATGGGAAGGGTTAGAATGCAGTCGGCTTATTGCGCATGCACGTGATGTTGCACATGTGCAATAAGGGCAGGGAGCAGAGAGGCGGGTGGAGAGGGGTAGGGCCAGCCAGGGTCCCATGTTACCGGTTCTCTGAACTACCGGGAATTGTAACAACTGGTTCTACCGAACTGGTCCAAACCGGTAGAATCCCACCCCTGCTCTGTGTCCTCCTCCCACTGACCCTGCACTCCTGTGTCATGTCTCATCACCCTCTTTAGCCCCAGAGACTGCATCCTGTGTCTCTTAAAGACACTGATGGAAGACTAAATTTTTTCCATACAGAAAGTCAACAAGGAACTTCCATCAATTTCTCAAGAGAAAGCTTGGCATTTCTCCCCAAAATGCACTCCTCCTCCTCCTCCTCCTCCTCCTCCTCCTCCTCCTCCTCCTCCTCCTCCTCTTCTTCTTCTTCTTCTCAGCTTTTTAGTTTTGGCTGCCACATCCTGCCTCTCTTTTTGTTATTAGCATTTCTTTTTCGCTCTCTTTCAATGCACCCGCTTCATGAGGCAAACAGCTGTTCATTTGTTTTGTCAGTAATGGGAAAAAGACTTGAACAGCTGATGACAGGTAATTTGGGCTGATGTCGAAATTCTTATAATAGAAACAGCGTTGAAAGCTATTACTTCATCTTATGCTGACTGTGTATGTGTGATGAGGCTTTCCGAGTAGGAGGAAACAATATCAAATTTGCACTTTGTGAGGTATAGATCAAACAAATGGAACATCTCGAAAGTCAGAAACTTAAAATAGTCAGAGTTGCTCTCACTGGACACATTGGTTCTTTAACCAGAAGTGTGAATTTAGGCAGCTTACTTAAGAAGTTGGCCACCTGCCCTGCCTTCCTTATGAACTCCAACAGTGCAATCCCATCTAAAGTCTATAAGAATATCATCAATTGGTAGAACTACATACAACCCAGGAAGCAGGAGGAAAGAGTTTGCTATGGTTCTGGTTTATATCTACTCAGGATTGGTTTATCCTTCTGTCTATCCCCTCATCATGTGCCTGATTTTAGTTAGTTTTAACATACTCATCCCCTAAAGTAGAAAATTGTGCTTCTTTTTCTCTCTCTAATGTTTCATGAACTAGTTTGTGTGGGCTGTTAAAAAAAAAAAGGGAGTTCAGGGGCTACAGGCAGTGGTGCGATAACAACTGGTTGGATGAGCATGCGCTTTGCCTGCGCATGCATGCGCCATGTTTTAAAGAGTGCATTTTCAGCTTTAATACTTATCTTCTGCAGCAGCCGTTCTGAATAAAACAGCTGAGGCACTGCAAACTGCTCTGCTGCGCAAATCAGCTGTGCTCTAAAAAAAATAAAATAAAGCACAGGAAAGACAGGGGCAGGTGGGCATGGCCAAATGCTCACCGGAGCTACCGGTTCGCCCAAACTGGTGCCAACTGTTAGAATCCCAACCCTGGCTACAGGGGAATCCGGTTATCCAGTCTAATCTATGGTACATAATTTATTATATCACCTTTTTTTATTAAACATACCCATAGAGCCACTCAACTCACATATAGGTGACTCTGGGCAGTTTACAAATTTTTTTAAAAAAACATATAATAAAGCCCTCCAACCCCAATGGCACTAACAACTCAATACAATCAGGCACTTGATTGGCGTTGTCTCCGTTGGTGGTCCCCGGGCCTGTTGACAAAATCACATTTCTAGAGCCTTTAGGAAAAGCAACATGATGGGGGCCAACCAGCTTCTGGGTGGGGGAGAAGGTTCTCATGGGTTCTTTCTATCAATAGCCTTCTTAATGTTTGCTGTTAATTATACAGCACAGTTTACATACACCAATATTCTAAAGTGTCTCAGCAAACTTACCGAATGTTTAGACAAGCTCATTTGGAAGGACTGAAGCCAAGATAATCCATAACTCAAGAGATGTGAAAGTCTATAAGGGCCATATTTACCTAGGAAGTATCTCAACTGTCAAGTTCATTTGTTTCTTAAAATCAGTGTGCACATATACCCACTTCGGTACATGTCCAGGGCTTCTGTAATAACCCAGCTACAAGATTATCTCAAGCTGTCTTTGACTCTGCAAATAGAACTAATCAGCCCAGCATGCAAATATGAGTTAGCCCGGTTCTGTTCAGATTAATGAAAATCATTTAGATAAATTAATCTCATCCAATTATTTTAAACTGACCCCTTGTTCCCAAGTCAAGGAGTGGAATATAATTAAAACTGCTGAACATACAGAATTTTTCCCAAATGTGTTAAGACTCAGAGAAGGGGCAGAGTGCAGCACAAAATGGAGAGGCTGAAGCAAGGTTATTTGTTGAATATTACCATCTATCTTGGTTTTTCACACACTGGGCAGGCAGATAAAGCAGAAAAAGAAAAAGAAAAAGCCCTGCTGTTTAAAAAAAAAAGGATCAAAAGAATAGAGCTATTTCCTTGATGCCAGGAGAAAAGAAATGACGGAACAGGGAAGGTACTCAGCAAGTCAGATTAGCCAGCAGAAGCAAAGAAATTTTAGCAGAATGTAAAACACACACACACACACACACACACACACAGAGAGAGAGAGAGAGAGAGAGAGAGAATGATAGAACGATAGAATGATAGAACGATAGATTGATCGATCGATCGATAGTTAGATAGATAGATAGGTTGGTACATTTGCAGATGGTTAGAATGTGGCTCTATATTTCTCAGACTGCATTAGTTTCTTTTCAATCATTTATGCCCCAGATAGGATGATCAGATATCTCCATTTCTCTCTGAGGAAGAGTCAGTAGGCCTGCAACTTGCTAAGCATACAGTGGGAAACTTGTATTTTTTCAAAGCAGACAAGCCAGCCTAAGTGGGGAAAGTAGATATGTGTTTTATTTCCTCAATTGTAAGAGTGAAAATGCTTCAGAGTTTATTTCTAAACCTGCCAGTTTGTTGGAATGAAGATGGCCATCAAACAGATTTCATGAACTAGGTAGAAAATAGGTATATATTGTGGTAAGCCCTTCGCCCACCCAGGAGAATGAAATGTTTTGAGGAATATTAAAAAGATCTTAAAGGAATCCAGCCCCAGTTTCCCTGCCACAAGCAGAAACTGAGGAAGGCAGCTTTTAGAAATGCAGATTTGGTAATCCATTCAGAAAGACTGGGTCAAGACAGAAACTCAGATAAGCAACAAACAAAAGGCTGACAAAATTAGCTCAAACACCTAGAATTCCTCTTTTGCCTATGGAGCCAGCTATGACCTCTACATGATCCCTACATGACCCCGATAGGAATCTGACAACAGTTAATAGAATATTAAAGGACATATTCTTGCACAGGAACAGGAGACTCAAATCCAAAGAAGATTTAAAAACCCACCCACTGTCAACCTCATTTTGTCAGCTGCCCAGAATCATATGTGGTTCTGTTTCATCAATTAACCTTCTTTCCAATCAGCCTCCATGTTTCCAATGTCTTTCTCTCACCTCGGAACTGAATCAGAGGGATATTTCTTCCCACAATATATTACACATGGCCCACATTCTATGCTGCCCAGAGTCATTGACTGAGATGGGCAACTATAGAAATTTAATGAATAAATACATGCATTCTGAAGCTCACACAGGGCCATCAAGAAGTTTGGGAATTGTATGGATATTCTGAGGACTGCAGGAAGGCAAAGGCCAAATCTGTCAACAAAACAGAATTTTCAGAGCGCTAGAATTTTCAGATCACTTTTTTTTCAGTTGCGGGAAACACGATCCTATATTTAAATATTTTGCTGTTCTCTAATAACTGAGGGTGCAGGGCAGCCACATGAAGGTGTGCAAGTTGTGCACTGCAATGATGTTGGGGGTGCCAAATGATCAGAATGCTAATAGACCAGGGCCAGATTGCAGGCTGCCAAGTTGTATTCTGATTCTTGGCAAAAAATGTCAAGTATGTTTATATCACACTGAGAACCAGTTTGGTGTGGTGGTTAAGGTACCAGACTAGAAACTGAGAGGATGTGAGTTCTAGTCCCATCCACCCTCCCTCCCCAGGCACAAAGTCACTTGGGCGATCTTGGTCTAGCCTCTCTCTCACGACCCCAGGTAACAGGCAAAGGAACACACCTTCTGAAATTCGGCCAAGGAAGTGCAGGGACTAGTCCAGACAATCATCATGAATCACCAATGACTTGAAGGCAACAACGATAACAAAAAGTCACACTAGACCTGCTGGCTAGGAATTTTGGAGTAAAATCCGATATATCTGAAGGGTTCCATGGTAGGAAATGTTGCGCTAAAGACATTGAGTTCTGTATTTTGCTATCAATTTTCACCCCATTTGTTAAAAGGGGATTCATCCTTGCTTCAAGGGAGAAGACAACTTCAGTGGGCAGCATGTGGTGTTCTTGAATTTCCTTGGATAAAAGTGGTAGTGAATGTTCTGGTTTTCACTCCATAATATATGGGATTTTATGGCCTAAAATCACTCTGCCTTTCCCTACTTCAGCTGAATCCCAAGGCTGATTGTCATGATGTTACTCTTCCCATATGGGATGGAGTGGAGACAGTGGGAAGTGAAGTCAGGGAGGCTTCAATAGAACAGGGAAAAAATGTATTACAAGAAGAAAAAAAAAAGACTCCAAGTATGAAATAAACAAGAAATTTATTCCAGTGGTGTGGGAATCTAAAGGTAAGATAAAGCAACACAGGAGCAAGAATAATTACAACCCAAAGCCCCCTTTTTCAGGAAAAAACAACAAACCATTGAAGCATGGCAAGGCAGACTTAATCCCAGCATTAATATTACTTTATTTTAAGTCCAGCCGTCTCCTTCTCTTCACCCTCCTTTGTAAAAACGTTAGTTGTCTGGTTTTTTGCGCAGCCTTTCATTTGTCCCATCAGGCATTGCTGGTCTCAGTTTATCAGTTTATTTAATTATTTTGAGAATCCTTGCAGTTTATTCGTCTCGATCATTTAAAAAAGGAAAGAATGAAGCCCAAATTATACACTTGCACATTGATAATGGTGGCCTTTATGCATTTTAGAAAATGACTCACAGATTCTTCAAGTAAAAAAAAAAAAATTTGTTGTCTCCAAATAATTTTTATTTATTTCATAAAACAAAAACCCACCACGTTTTTCTTCGCTGTACAAGAGTGTTGTATAACTGGCTTAGTGCAAATGAGCATTTTTAGCCTCCTTCTGTCTCTTTAATTTAGAGCTAAAATTACATTTCTGTGGCTCTCTGCTTCTCCAGCTTAGCAATCCTTGACATTTGTGTCTGCCTTCTGTGCTACTACCCGCCCTTCTCTCTTATGCATAACCATGTAAAGCCTTCATGCCTAAATGAATATAATTAGAAAATAAATTAGCAGAAATATGGTGGGAAGGGAGACAGCAGCTTTTGGAATGGTGCGTGCAGCCTGGTAACTTGGTGAAGGTGTCTATGTGGGGAAACATCTAGCATCACCATGGCAAAATTGGCATTTATATCCCAAGGAAAAAATAGTCACATTTCATTAAAAAGCTGTTGGGGTGTTATATGCTGAATATACGAAAGAGGAGAAGTTAATATATAAAAAAGATTCAAATGGGGTGGTTTGTATTGAGCAGCTTTCCCTAACCTGGATATGTGGACTTTTAACTCCCAAATATTCAGGTATGTGGACTTGAACTCCCCAGATTCTCCAGCCAGCAAGACAGCTGTATTTATTTATTCGTCACATTTTTATACTGCCATTTTCACTTAAGTGACTCTAGGTTTATGCTAGTTTATGCAGATGGTGGCCAGTTTGGAGAATGCCAGTATAAATGTTAGAATTCAAAAGGAAGGAAGAATGAATATATACATAATACCAGTGGTGGTATGCTACCAGTTTGGACCAGTTCAACCGAACCGGTAGTAAAAAAAAAATCAATGATCAACTGAGAGGAGGAAAAAAAATCCTCCAAATCAGCTGAGAGGAAAAAGAAGAGAAAAGCACAGGATTGGCCCCTCCTACCCATCCCTGCGCTTTTCTCTTCTTTATCCTGTCAGCTGATTGGCGCTGCAGTCTCAGCTGGTGTGGGGAAAGCCATGTGCGGGCGTTAAGCAAAGCATGACCACCAAGCCACGCCCACCGAACCAGTGGTAAAACAATTTGGATCCCATCATGCATAATACACACACACACACACACACACACACACACACACACACACATTCTGTAACTTTTTATCTATCTGTATATCTATCTATCTACCTATCTATCTATCTATCTATCTATCTGTCAATTTATCTATCATCTTCTATCATCTATCTATCTAGTTAGCTAGCTATTATCTAGCTATCATCTATATCATTTAGCAACCATCTAGCTAGCATCTATTATTTATCATCTATCTATCTAAACTAGTCCATCAGCTTGTCTACCTCTTACATAACTTCGATGTTATTTTTTTTATTTTAATGGAAAAGATTGCAATATTGTGTTATCGCCTTATAAAACAACTTGTATTGTCAACTTTGAAACCTGACACCAAGGCAGCTTGAAAAAGCCCGATCCCACCCCATTTCATTTTTTTCCTTGAATGATTTTGGATGTTTGATATCAATTATCAAATTTCTAGCTTTGAGTGAGAAAAGCTGTTCTGTTCATCACCTGGATTTAGACGTGACATTTGAGACAACCGTTAATCCCCTGGTGTACTAAACACTGTCACAAGTGACACAATAGCAGGGGGGCATCCAATTTCTTATCAGGCAAATGACTAAGTAATAGCCAGATGGTTTCTTTGAATTTTTAATTGTCCCTGGGGGATTAGAACAGAGATTTATTTATTACATGAGGAATTATTTGCATTAAATGTTCTGTTATAGAATCAATGATTCAATGACTCAGTGATTTTGATATGTCTATGCAATCTCTTTGAGATGATAGTTTGACTATAGTGATTCTCTACAGAAGAATTGTTGCCATTGTGCTGAGTCATGAAGTTGTTGTTTTTCTATCTCTTTGGGATTGCTTAATAATGTGATTTTAAAACTGTGTTGGATACAAGTCTTCACCAATGCAGAAATTTTGGTCCAGTTAAAATGGGATGTAGCTATTCTCTCTGTCTCTTTCTGTCTCTGTCTCTGTCTCTGTCTCTCTCTCTCTCTCTCACACACACACACACACACACAGACACACACACAGAGACAGACAGACAGACAGACAGACAGACAGAGGCTAACCCTTTTCTTTCCATAGAAAAGTTCCTGAGATAGAAAGGATGCTATGATTGAAGATCTGATGTTTCTTGCAGGCATCTACAGGTATGATTGGAAAAAAAATACCTGTTTCTCACTGCCATCAGTATGGATTATCATTAAGCAGATGCATGAATAGTTTACTTTCTTTCTTATTTATTTATGGTCTAGTTTATCCCCATATACTCCTGGCAAAGCCAACAGGGGTTCACCAATAAAAAACCCTACACTACATCAAGTAACAGTTAAAAGAGCATCAATAAAACAATGAAACAATTAATGATGCAAACAAAATCAAACATCTTTCATATAAAGTAATAAAATGTACAAAGATTAAAAGGAAATACTTTGCTTACGCATTCCAAATAAATCTTTCAATTTCTTTTAAAACAGCTGAGGAAGTCAACAAAGTTGGTATTTTCAGTGAGAAGGCTGGAGCGCCAATGGTTTCTACCTGGTCTTCATTCAAGGTGACACTCAGGACAGATCCACAGAGAATGCATGATGCTCCTGGCTGATGGCATAAGGGGGAAGTGGTCTGAGACAGAGCCTAAGTCATCTATGTTTGCTATTCTATTTTTAATACTCTATGTGGATACAACCCTTCATTGATTCTATCTATGAGCACATTAGCTATTTATAATTAATGAACACATGAAATTTGGCATGGAAGGCCACATGAAGCTTGTGCAACTGAGGAAAACACAGTTCCTCTGCTCCCAGTGAGGAGCACCAGAAAGGAACCTCTTGGACACATTCTAGACCTAGAATGTAGATCGGTACATCCTAGGTTTTTTTCAGAAGCATCTCCAAGTCAAGTGCATTACAGTCATTTGTTTGGGAGGTAACTAGTTCATGGTTCATTGAGGCCAGATTGCCATAAAGGCCATTGAGGCCAGATTGTTGTAAAGTAGCTTCTTATTTCCTTTCATTCCTTTAGATGCCATGAGCTACTATGTAAAGAGAATGCCAATGTTTATACTATTACTATAGAAGTGGGTCATCTCTGCTGAAAAGATAAATTGAATCAAGTTTAACTTCTGGTAACTTCAATGACAACAGCTTCTTGTGAATATCAGCTTCACTTTTGGTGACTATATTGACACCAGTGTAGATTTCTCGGTAGGAAAGAAAATGGTTTGCCATTGTCTTCTTCTGGGGTATTGTTTCAATTTTCCAGTCTAGCTCACAGCCTGAAATTCATTGGTGGTCTCTCATAAAACTATTAACCAGACCTGTTTCTGCTCATCTTCTAAGATCAGCAAAGATTAGCTGGGCCCTGCATGTACTAAGAAAGATTGATGAACTTCAAACTGAATGTTGGCAGTTTCTTAACCTGTCTATACTTCATAGTAGAGTTCATAGTATTTTGTTGAAAATGAAGCCCATTTAATATGTAGGAATCCATATTAATATGTAGGTCCAAATATGGATGATTCAGAATCTGTCAAAGTTGCTGTGGATATTTTGGACATTTTGACCTGTTAATTGGACTCTTAGAGAAATCTTATGGTGCACATAATACCTAGGCACAAAGGAGATTTTTGCTTTTCTGTTCAGCGTACGTACAGAGATGCTGCCATCGAATAAGAGAAAGGTCATATAATTTTTAATGTGATAAAGAGATTGATTTTTTGTTTGAACCAATTGATGTTCCTCAAGTTACCTTTCCCTGCAATTTCATGCTAAATTAAGGCCAGTTCTCCCTTCCCTTATTATGAAGTATAGCAAATGTATTAATTAATTAATTAATTCCACATAATAGAAGAACTGATATGGAAAAAGAAGTGGGAGAGAAAAGAAAGAGAATTATAGGATTATTTTATACTCTGGAAGCATATTTTGGGTGGCATGGAATAACCTGTCACAGCTAACTCGCCACGGCTCATTTGCCACAGCTAACTCACTGCGGAACAACTCACTATGGCTAACTTGCCACAGGACAACTCACTATAGGACAATTCAATTTGTTTAAAATAATTAAAACTTTTATTTTAATTTTTGTCAATCACATTTCCTTTGGTCCTTCCTTCCTCATGAAATAATCCTTTATTTCATGATTCTATTCCACAGTTTCTTTGATATTAATGTAATTCTTGTCATATGGCGAGTTGTTTCACAGCGAGTTGACTGCGGCAGGCTGGCTGTGGCAAATTGTTCCCTAAAGCATGTGAATCTGGTAGGTCTAACCCTAATGGTAAATTAGTCAGCTCCTCATTCTCTTGAATATTTGCAGAAGAACAAGAAGACGTGTCATTCTTGGCAGGACCGACAATGCATATCATTGTAAATCATAAGCCGGTAGATTGGACTGGGTTTAGAAAAGAGATAATTCCCAGAGCCAACATTTTTATTTTATTTTTGTCAAGTGATTATAAGATAACAGATATAAGTATAAACATATTTATGAATGCATGAAATTGATACATATAAGAAAAATAAAAAGAAACAATAGGACAGGGACGGTAGGCAGGTTGGTACGCTTATGCACGCCCCCTCCAGACCTCTTAGGAAAGGGGTGAGGTCAATAGTAGACAGTCTACGGTTAAAGTTTTTGGGGTTTGGGGAAGAAACCACAGAGTCAGGTAGACTCTGTTCCAGACATTG
>NW_020769312.1:42395176-42405342 GCF_900518735.1 Pseudonaja textilis
ACACACACACACACACACACACACACACACACACACACACACACAGAAACACACACCATCCCTGAATGGCAGGAGAGAAAGAAGATAAAATGCCTCAGACTTTCTTCCACTCTTGGTAGATGTAAATAGAGTGGTTTTTCAAACATAGAGTCAATAAATAATAGATTGTATATATTTGGTTTGGCACTAGGATATGAATGTTTTATCTTTTTTCCAATATATAATATATCTATCCAAACGTTTGATTCCTGATATAGTTGGATGATCATGTAAAGCTCTGTGCTTCTTTTCCCAGTCAGTTCTCACATTCATGAGCAGACCTTCTTTGCTATCTCAATCAGTGTGGTGGCTTAATCTCTCTGTGTCCATTCAGTCAAAATACAGTTTGCAATTTGTAGGAACTTGGGATCAGAATAAAGAATAACAGAGTTGGAAGGAACTTTGGAGGTCTTTTATTCCTGCTTAGGCAGGAAACCCAATACCATTTCAGGCAAATGGTTGTCCATGGTTGAAGCACCCACAACTTCTGATTGTTCTCACTGTCAGGGCATTTCTCCTTGGTTGGTTCTTCTAAGTTGGTTCTCTCCTTGACTAGTTCCCATCCATTGCTTCTTGTCCTGCCTCCAGGTGCTTTGGGGAGTGGGTTGTTCCCCTCTTCTTTGTGGCAGATTGGAACACTGCTAGCCCTTGTCAAAGGAGAGAATCTTTCATCAGCATTTGTCAACGGGGAGTGCATTTCTTCTCTTGATATTGAAATCTACACACACAACAGGACAAGAAAAGAAAAAAAAATTGATTGTGCAACAACTGCACAGCCTGACTAATATGTCAAGGAGATGGCACCATTGAACCAGAGGTGGTATTCAGCAGGTTCTGATCAGTTCTGGAGAACTGGTAGCAGAAATTTTGAGTAGTTCAGAGAACCGGCACACACCGCCTCTGACTGGCCCCGCCCCCCTCTATTTTCTGCCTCCCGAGTCCCAGCTGATCGTCTGGATCTTCTTTTGTTGGCCTGCACAGGAGAACGGAGCTGGAAAGCAGGTTAGTGGGGTGGGAAGGGAATGGGGAGTTTGCAGTATCCTTCCCCTGCCACCAAGCCATGCCCAGCAAGCCATGCCCACAGAACCAGTAGTAAAATGTTTTGAATCCCACCACTGCATTGAATGTATTCATACAGTGGTTTAATACAGTAGTGGTATTCAATTTTTTTTTACTCCCGGTTCTGTGGGCGTGGCTTGGTGGGCATGGCTTGGTGGGTCTGGCAAGGGAAGATTACTATGCAGGGCAACAAAAGAAGACCCAGCCAATCAGCTGGGATCCAGGAGGCAGAGAATAGATGGGGGAGGGGCCAGTCAGAGGTTGTATTTGCCGGTTCTATGAACTATTCAAAATTTCCTCTACTGGTTCTCCAGAATTGGTCAGAACCTGCTGAATACCGCCTCTGCCTTCAAGTCTAAGGAAGCAGTTGCTTCCAGAACATGCAAAAACACTGGAATTTGAGACCAGATTCCTTGGGACCAGCGACCTTTTAAAGTTTCTGAACAGACTCATCAGTTCATAGATCTGGAGGAAGCCACTCTGAGTCTGCCTCCTGGTTCAAAGCAGGAATTCTCTTCTGCAACTGAAGGCCCGCCTAGAAACGCTGTAATAATTGAGTTGCATTATTCAGTGCCTTTCATTACTACTGTTCTTGCTATCACAGCTTTGTGGGGTGGGTGAAGAGCTGTGCGTTTTGCTTTTTATAAAAGAAGTGAAGTTTCGGAGGATTTAATCTAGTTTGGTGATGCTGATGCTGAATTTCTCTGATGCTGACTGAGAGAGCTGCTCTCTATAATCATACCACTCTGTCACAACACTGGAGTAGAAAGCCGGTAGTTACAGCTAAAAAGCAACATGTTTTTATTTATACTCTATTTTGTTGAATTGGACAAAAAGATCTTTCTGTGTTTGGCTTTCTGTACTGAAAGATACCTTCCCACGGCTCTGGCAAGTCCAAGTTTCTCAAGAATTACTGAATAGGCTAAATTGTTTTGTAAAAGCAAGAAGGAGTTTGCTTTCATTTTGAAGGGGCCTTGGCAGTGGTGCGATTCAACCGGTGTAACAACTGGTTCAGAGAGACCAGGGGAAGGTGGGTGGGGCCAAATGCACATCGGAACTACTGGTTCACCTGAACCGGTCCTAGCCGCTAGTATCCTACCCTTGGGCCTTAGGACCTTTTGGGCTAACCTTTCTGGCTCATATTGATAAGAGATGTAGACACATATGCATCCTCCATGTCATCTAGACCTGGTTGGGAGCAGGCTGATCTGGCTGGTTTTGTGGGATTGGAGACTAACAGAAGATGGAAGGAAAAATCTCTCCAAAGGAGCAGTGACAAGACACTTCCAGGTGGATACCCCAAAAACTGCGGGATGTATCCTTGAAATCACCAGGAGTCAGGTTTAGAAAGAGAGAGGCTTTGTTCTAGCATCCATCTTTAAAGTGAAGAATATCAGGAAAAAAGATATTGGGTATACTCAGAAGCATCCTTTTATTCCTTTCATATCTCTGGTTGCTGGTATGATTCCCTTGGCATCAAACGACCCCTTAGAGCTGTGCAGTGAACTGGATTCGAAGGGTGGGGAAAGGTGATCCAGCATATGCTCGCATGCACATCTCATCTGACAGCACAACCTTCAGGCAGCTAGATATCTTTCCTGGGTTGTCAGCATATCTTTCATTCAAATTCCTTGGTTCCTGGATTGTGCATGAACCTGGAAAAGTTGCTGCTTCGTGAGGAATTGCCAACAGGTGTGACCTGTGTTCTTTCCCCTCCTTTTGAATCTGGATCACTGCACTGGGGTGTCGTAGACATCAGGCTGAGTAGGCGGCATGCAACTGCAACTGTTTTTTTTCTTTGAAATGTTTTCTCAACAGGGTTATTTCAATTAAGACTCAAACACAGAAGAGAGGAAAGCCTATCTCTTCATCCTCCATCTGTCTCCGGGATAAAGATCCTTTCCTCTCTAACTGGTCTTGAAAACTGAAGGCATATTGCTTCACGCTATGTATTGTGTGCAGAGCAGAAGTCTGAACTCTGTGGAAGTTTGAACTTGAACAGAGTCAAGAGAGAGACTGTATCATCAAAGCCACCTCGTAGTTCTTACTGATTGAATTAAATATCCTGTTCTCCCCTGTTCTGGAGCTTAAGGCAATATGTAGCGTTCCTTCCTCCAACTTGCCTCACAATAACCCCAAATAGCTGAAGCTAAAGTAGGACTGGCTTAAAGTCATCCAGTAAGTTTGGGTGGCTGAGGGTGGACCTGAACCCAAGTTTCCCCAATTCTACTCTGATTTCCTAATAACTATACTACACTCTGGTTCTCCTTTAATCTTGGAGGAGAAGTTGTTGAGGTAATCATGTACACCAGGTAGCCTCCCTACAGGAAGTACCAACAATTTAGACCCCCATAGACAATTTATTATATAAATCAAATGGGTTGCATTTTCTTTTAAGCACTTGCTTACTTGTTTGATGTGACTTTTGCTAAGTGTAGTAACATTTTCCCTTGAAAAAAAAATAAAATTAATTAATAAAACATATTGCAATTGTCCTATGGGGCAATTGATTCTATCATTCTTGGCGGACACGCCCCTATTAATTCTTTGATAAGTATGAAGAAAAGCTGTTATACATGGCATCTTATATGCACGGGGCTCCTCCTTCACAAAGAAGACCATAGGCCAGCCATGATCCCAAAGCTTCCTTGGCAAGGACAACCTTTGTGAAGGAGGAGCCCCGTGCATATAAGATGCCATGTATAACAGGTGTCTTCTGGTGTAGTAACCCATAGAAAGGGGAGGCCTATGTTTAGTTTACTTTATTGTCATTGCACCTTGTACATCATACATAAGAAAACTATAAAAACACACATCTTTCACATTCTATACAATCAAAATGAAAACCCCTGGTACTGCATTAGTATTACACTATATCAGTGGCCCCCAACCTTTTTTTGTCCCACGGTCCGGTACCGGCATCACAAAATGATCCACAGACCGGTACCGGCATCAGCGCATATGACCGGCCAGCCCGCCGTCCCTCACTTTTCCCCACCACCTTCAACTCCTCCTTTGTACCTTTGTCGATGGGCTTTTCGGGCTCTTTCTTAATCTCCTTCTAATGCAAGATTCCACCGCCATCAGGACGGCTCTTCGTTCGAAGCTGCCTCCCCCCTCGACAAAACTAAGGCACAAGGATTATTCCAGCACCCAAATGCCGCTTTCCAACCGATGACTGACAAGCTCACCCGGAAGCACTTTCTCAAGCGCCGTCGAAGCAAGATGGCGGCGCCCACTTCTTTGTGGCCCGGTAAAAAATGATCCACAGACCGGTACTGGTCCAGGGCCGGTGGTTGGGGACCACTGCACTATACAATAGAATTCAGTATAGTTACTGCTATGGGATAGAATCTGTTTTTCAGCCTATTTGTCCTTGTTTTTATTGTCCTATACCACTTGCCAGATGGTAATAGTTCAAAAAAAGGGGTTCCCAGGATGAGATGGATCTTTAAGAACATTTTGAACTTTCTTAAGGCAGCGGGAGCTATAAAGCTCTTCCAAAGAGGGGAGAGGGCAACCAATGATCTTCTGGGCAATGATGTTAACCCTCTGGAGTGCTTTCCTATCTGCCACTGTGCAATTGGCAAACCACACAGAGGTGCAGTAAGTTAAAATACTCTCTATGGTGTAGCGGTAGAATGTCACCAGAGGTTTTTCATTCAATTGTTGTTTCCTGAGAAGTCTCAGGTCGTATATAGTTGAAGGGAATGAGATGTGATTCCTCCTCCTTGGGTCAAGGTTATTTTCCTGAGTATCCTTAACAATTCACCTTCTACCATATCCCTGGTTTCTATTTTCTTGGTTCACTTTTATTGTTTATTGTATTAAAATGGGGACTAGCCAGGCCATCACATGATCTTTGGTTGAAGTTTATGACAGAACACAGCAGCATCCAACTGGGCTATATATTGAACCCATCTTCTGATGACACAATCAGAGACAGAGCTGGAAGGCAACCAATAAACAGGGTTTTAATTTCTGAGGCTTTTTTTTGCGCATAATTCCAATTTAGACAAGCAGGAGCGAAAACGTTTAAAATAAATTAATGCGGGGAAGTGACATGATGACTATATTCTGCATTCCAACAACAACACCGTCCATCTTAGATATTAAGCAGATGGAACTGCGTCAAGGCGACTAAGCAAATTTAGCCTAAATGCAAGAATCCTGATTCTGTTGACGGGATGTTTAATTAATCAAGATGGATGCACCTCAGACATTCCATTTGGAGGCTGGGTAATGGAGAAGCAAGTATATTATGCAGGGCAGGTACACCAAGCAGACGGCCATGTGAGAGCATGGAGAATCCATTTCTTAAAGCTCTCCAGTACAAGCTCCACAGAGGACTGATCAAAGAGTGGATTTGGAGAGTAATATGTCAAGATGTATTTTGAAAAGCTGTAGAAGAGCACACCAGGCATTCCCCTGGACATCCAATGCAGCTTGTGCTCTGGTTTATCAGCCGCTTTCCCCCCAAGCCTGAATTGAATCCTTCCCCCTCTCCCTTTTCCCTGTCACTCAGACCTAACTTTAAGACATTCTGATTGTCATGTGTCATTTTTTTAAAGGTTGGGAAGTGAATTGGGGCATCTTCAGTCTTTCACAGACTGGAATAACAATAGAAGCTTAGAAGCTTTCTAGTTATTGTCTGGGAATTCTTGAGTGCTGAACTGTTTATCCAGCTTACTTAATTTCAGGAGCTGGCTAACATTTTCTGTGAATTTATTAGCATGCTGCAGGATTCTTACACTCTTTTATTGTTCCAAGGGAGCATGGCTTAGCTTAGATGTGTTAAAATGCAACATCTTAGAAATCTCTCCCTTTCTCTTTCTGTTTGGATGCAGTAACCCTGGGGAAAGTAGCAGTAACACAGTAACAGTAATACTGGGGAAAGATGCTGTAGTGAAAAAGAAGGAAAAGAAGGAGAAAGAGGAATCTCAGGTCCAATCCATTAAGCTGAGACATGATAAAAAAGACAATTTAATTCATGCTGGGAGAGTGTGGCTAGAGAGAGAGTAGTTCTTCCTGGTAGTTCTTCTAGACTCTTTTGTGGGTTTTCACACGATTCACTGATGACATCCTTCTAGATCAGGGGTGTCAAACTCAAGGCCCATGGGCTGGATCCAGCCTGCGGGGTGCTTAGATCTGGTCTGTGGGGTAGGCCTGGAATCAGCAAAGGAGCCGCTTGTGGTGGCTCTGCAGTGAAAATGGAGCTCACGGGGGCCACATGCAGCCCCCCCCCGCACCCTGTTTTTGGCCACAATAGCCTCCTGCAGCCCTCCGCCAGCTCTGTTTTCACTGGCAGGGGGCTGCAGGAGGCTGTCAAGGCTGAAAATGGGATGGAAGGAAAGATGGGAAGAGAGTAAGGAAGGGAAAATAAGGAAAGAGGGGAAGGAAGAAGAAAGGAGAATGAAGACGGAAGGAAAAAAGAAAAGGGAGGAAAGGAGGAAAGAAGGAAGGAAGGAAGGAGGGAGATTATAATGAGAGTGAGGGAAGGTCTCAAAGAAGTCCTACTTTAGCACTTGCCCCCAACCTCAGGTGCTCCTGACATAAGTCCCGTTTAATGCCCACCAAGACCACGCCTACCCCTAGCCATGCCTGCCATGGCCACGCCCTCAGCCACATCCCACACCCCACCCAGCCCTCTGAGGTCAAACACAAGTTGGTGTGGTCCTCAATGAAATTGAGTTTGACACCCCTGTTCTAGATTATCTAGAAGTGGAGGCCCTTGGTCTTACTAATTTGTAATGGCTCCTCTCTTTTTTCTCATGCTATACCCCAAAGTGGACATCTCCTAAGTCCTATTAAAAACTTACCTTTTCAACATCTACATGAAAGAACGGAGGAGATTGTAGCATGACTGATATACTGACAGCATCCTTCTCTGTTGCTCTTAAACACGAACATCCAATAAAGCAACCACGAACTTCAATTCTGTTTAAATTCAATGATGAACTGCACGAGGTAGAACTGGCTGAAATTAAATAAGCATGTGATGGAGGTGCTATTGATAAATAGGAAACTGGACTCACAGATGGAGTTCTATCTAGATGGAATTGTCCTCACCCTAAAAGAGCTGGTTTGCATGTTAGGAGTGCACTTTGATTCACAATTTCCACTGGATTGGCATATTACTGAGACCCAGAAGTGCTTTTGTACAATTCTGATAAATGGATCACTTCAACTATTTCTGAACCAGTTAGAGTTGAGGACAGTCATTCATGCCTCAAATATATCTCACTTTGCAGTTACAATGAGTTCTCCAGGTGGCTGCTCTTGAAAAATATCCAGAAGTTGCAAATGGGGCTAGTTTGCCATCTGCAGAAGGTACAAGGAACATTTGGTGTGTGTCCTGAAATATCTGCACTGGTTGAGAATTGCTTTTTCAGTTTGAAGTGCCACTATTGATATACAAGCCTGAAGCAACTTAGATCCTGATTAGGTAAAGTCCACTTTTCTTACTGTGAACCTGCTCAAGCCTAAACAAGTACAAGAGAGGTCCTCCTGAAGATGCTTCCCATCATCATATTGGTAATCTGGAATGAAGAAGAGTCATCTCCCAGGTTGGGATATGAACTCCTTTGAAACTCCCACTCTCTCTTCCTGTCAACGATCTGATTAGTGAACCCAAAACAAGGAGATTTGTATTCCCCAAAGTAAAACTTTAATTGATACACCATATCGGTACTGAAGAAACAAAACCAGCTCTGGTTTTCCCGCTCAAATATTTGCGGAGTTAAACAATAGCTTCCCTTTCTCCCCACCCCTGGTTGATCACATTTTCCAATTATGAGATGTCTTTTTGTTATGGGAACAGTCCCTCTCTTTCTCAAGCACCTGCAGGGATGACTTTGATGGTTTCCATGCTCTCATGATCTCTGCATACATTCTTGGCATTCCATTTCCTACTTCCCTTCCCCCAGTTCACTGGCAAGTTGAAAAGCATTAAGGCTTGAAAGAAGCAAAGCGATTCAATCTTGACCCTTCCTTTAGAAGAGCAGATAAGTCAATCTTTTCACCAGACTTTCGTTCTTAATTCATTTTAAATTAGTTTAATTCATGCATTGGTCTTACTCAATAGAGTGGGGTGAGATGAGCTGCTATTGCAATGCTCCGGCTCCTGCCAACCCAGTAATTTGAAAGTGGACAACTGTGGGTAGATTAATGGATACCACTTCAGTGGGCAACTTCACAGGGATATGAAAGACAGTGATATCTCCAGCAAATCCTTTTGCTATGGAAGCTTCTGACACGCGCATGCCTGTGCAAACACACACACACACACACACACACACACACACACACACACACACACACCCCTTCAACAGAACTAACAGAGTTGCTGAGCGACAGGTGGCATACAAGTTCAGTATATTATTATTCTTGTGTACATGTCAATGAGAAATCACTGGTGTATGCTGCAATCTTTCAAGTTTGATTTTTCAGAACTTGATACTTTATGATCTCCTATTCTTCTATTCTACTATCCCCTGGTATTGCTACATCAATTATCTATACTTTCTTTTTTTCAACAGCAGTTAAACCTGGGGTGGTATGTGCCAAGGCTTCATCAGTTTGTATTTGTATTTCAACCTGCTCGGTTTTTTTTTTTTACTACATTTTCAACTATATAGAACATAGGAGGGGTCATTGGTGCTATCTGAGCTTGCTTGTTTTCTTGCAGATGTTTCATTAACCTAAGTAGCATTGATGATGTTACCTAGTTAGGGTCTGCAAGCTCAGAGAGCACCAGGGACCCCTCATTTCAACCCCGAGCAACAAATATTACCCACTGTTGGTATATAGAACATAGAATAACAGGGTTAGAAGGGACTTTGAAGGTCTTCTAGTCCAACCCCCTTGCTCGAGCAGGAGATCCTACACCATTCCAGACAAATGGTTGCCCATCTCCTTCTTTCAAACTTCCAGTGATGGAGCACCTGCAACTTCTGAAGGTAAGCTGTTCCACTGATTAATTGCTCTCACTGTTAGGGAATTTCTTCTTCATTCTAGATTGAATCTCTCTTTAATAATCTTCTTTCTATGTATCCTTAGTTACTGGCACATTGTAATTTTTACAGATGTTCCAGTGAATCATGCAGTTGTTCAATAAACCCAGCTCTCACAATTAATTTTGCTTGATGGAAGCCACCTGGGGAAAGTCATAAATTGAGGCCACATGACTGCAGCCAAAGCAAATGCAAGCCAGTGGCCAAGCACCCATATTGTGACCGCAGGAGTGAAGCAATGGTCCTAACTTAGAAGATGGGTTTTGAGTCATTTTTTTTCAAACGTAAGTTAATTGGATACAGGTATCAAGGAATACCTGCATTGAAATACTGTAACATTGCCAGCTTCTATATGTAGAACAGAAGCTGGGAAGCAATTTGTCCCTTGCTATAAGCAGCCAAGTGTCTTCATCTCATTGAGGTGGAAGCATAAGGTCATCTTGCTCTAAATCAGGCTTGTCCAACCCGCGGCCCATGGGCCGCATGCGGCCCAGGTCGCCTCGTAATGCGGCCCAGTGCCCACCCCAACCATCGTGCCACAGCCAACGAGAAGGAGGAGGAGAGGCAGGCGCGAGGCGGGGCGAGGCGAGCGCCAGGCCAAGCAGCAAGAGAAAAGGTGGGCGCCGTCAGAGCACCACCTCCTACTGTTACCGCCGCCGCTTCTGCCCCTGCCACTGCTGCTGCTTCTGCCCCCGCCGCCGCTGCTGCCCCTGCCTCCGCCGCTTCTGCCCCGCCGCCACCCCTGCTGCTTCTGCCCCCGCCGCCACCCCCTCCACTTCTGCCCTGCCACTGCTGCTGCTTCTGCCCCCACCGCTGCTGCTGCCCCCGCCGCTGCCGCTTCTTCTCCCGCCGCCACCCCTGCCGCTTCGGCCCCCGCCGCCACCGCTTCTTCTCCCGCCACCGCTGCTGCTTCTGCCCCCGCTGCCGCTGCCCCCACGGTGGGGGCAGAAGCGGCGGCGGTGGCAGGGGAAGAAGCGGCGGCAGCGGTGGGGTTGGTGGCGGGGGCAGAAACGGCGGTGGCAGAAGCAGCAGCGGTGGCGGGGGAAGAAGCAGCGG
>NW_020769312.1:42405742-42417728 GCF_900518735.1 Pseudonaja textilis
TGATAAAAAATAAATAATTTTTAATTAATAATTAATAATAAATAATAAAAACATCTCACTAACTTTATTTCCAAATAAATTTAATATGTTAACTATGTTTTCTATGGTTTTTTGGGATGATCGGGTATTGTTACTGTTATTTTATTTTATGTGCGGCCCAAACCAAATTTTCATCTTCTAATGTGGCCCAGGGAAGGTGAAAGGTTGGACACCCCTGCTCTAAATCATACCTTGCGAGGCTGATCTTGTTAAGTTCAAACTACCCTGCCCATTGACCGAGCCAAATCTTCGATGCCGTAGCCTTTGCTGCCTTTAGGACTGTGGACCTGACATTGATTTGCCTTTTCTCTCCCCCCGCCCCTCCATTTTGCCTTTTACCATTCTTGACCATAATTTGGCTTTTCTCTCCCAGCCCTAAAAGCTCCCTAAAAGCTGATTCGATAAACCCTAATCCCGTAATTTGAAACTGTTACAATAGCTTCCATTCCGTACAATGAGACTGTGGTAAGCCTTGCACGTCAAAAATGATTTCGGCTTAAATTGACGGTTAAAGATCCTTTTCGGGTTTACTGTCTAAGACTTGCTGTCAGCTTGTTTGGGTGGAAGTGAATTACTTGGTTGCCCAAAAAACAAACAACAACAACAACAAAAATCCCAACCCTTCAGCCATTCATAATTTAGAAGAACGGCACGACTCGATTGTCCACTTCAAATCTTTTGTGCTTCTATTATCTGACCGGCTTTGTTTCTTTTATCGTTCTGATATTCTACAAAATTGGCTGACATTTACACCGAGCAATCTGAACCTCAGCAAATGATGAGACTTAAGTGTCTTTGTTTTTTGCCGTGGGACGACAACGACTTATTTGGAGAAGATGCCCTCTGTTGCAATCCCCACTCAGAAGACAGAGACAAACCCTCCCCCAAACAACAAAAAGCCATTTGTGTCTCATGTGCTGCCATCTGTGTATTAGCAACCTTAGTAAGGGTGAACAGAGGGGAAGCAGGCACTTATGTCTGAATATGTCTGTCTGATAATAAGTACAAGTATCAACGTCTCAGTAAAGAAATACTTCCTAGAAAAAACAAAACAAAACCCTCTTTATATCAATTGTTCCCAGCTCAGGAACAGTTCCTCAAAACTTTGGTTTGCAGCGCTGGGCTCCAAATTTGAAAGATATAATCTCAATCTCATCCTCCTTTGGCTGTAGGTAATTCTAAAATGTAAATAAGCAACTAAAGTGGGCTTGAAGGGCAAGAGTGTAATTGGAATAGAAATAAGCTCTTATGTAATGGGTTTGAGAGAATATTTCCATATGAATGGGGGGAAAAGCCCTGAGTAAAAAAAAACATACTTTATTTAGCAATCGTGGTGCACATCTATATTGGAAAACTCCAAATAAGGAACGGCTACCAATGTTGCAAAGTAGAGAGCAGGTATCCAAGTTCTTGGGACTCTTCTTTAGAGCTGATGCTGCATCAGAGAATTGTCCAGTGGGTGGCAGAACATACATAGCCAACCTTGGTTGGCCCCAAAATTAAATAGAGTTGGAAATAATTAATTCTTATAGCTAGGACAATCAGGACTGTGATTGTCAAAGTTGTAGGGTAGACTGGGAGAAAATCCATCTGGGAGGGGACAATGGCAAATCACTTCTGTCTGGTTTTCCAAGAAAACGATATGGATATTATACAAAGAGAAGCTGCATTCCTATATATGGACTTTAAAGAAGCAGGAAATGAAGAATATTGGCACCTTTGAATCTTGGTGTTGGAGAAGACTCCTGAGAGTACTTCTGCAGACAGTTCCTTGAGTTCATTTTTGTTGTTGTTGGTTTCCTTTTCTTACTTTATAATCTTACTTTATAGACATGGTGGCTGAGTACTGCAGGGTTAACTCACTGCTCACTGCCACCGGCTCATGGTTGACTCAGCCTTCCATCCTTCCAAGGTTGGTGAAGTGAGGACCCAGATTGTTGGGGGCAATAGGCTGACTCTGTAAACCTCTTAGAGAGGGCTGTACAGCACTGTAAAGCAGTATACAAGTCTATGTGCTATTGCTATATTAGTTTGTTTAAGTTTTTATCTTACATTAAAAAACCTCTTTAATAAAAAATATGAGAGAAAGAGCGAGGGAGAGGGAGAGAGAGAGAGAGAGAGAGAAAGAGAAAGAGAGAGAAAACATAATGTGGACAACAAGGAAACACAGATGGATCTTCAAACAAATCAGAGTTTTCACTTGAGGTACAAATTATCCTACTGTCAGTGTGTGCTCCCTTCAAAATCCAAGAAAGAAATACTCAGACTCCATGGATCAGAGCAAAGTTATTCTTTTACTGGAAATTAAAGTGGAAGCTACAGACGGAATTCCGAATCTGAGGATTTGGCGCGCAGATCACATATACAAAAGAATGGAATTGTTCCCACCCCCCAAAGTCCAGAAGTCTCTTCCAATTAAAAGTTCTGAATATGATCATGTGGGCATCTTCAGGTGGTGATGAGGCCTCTGTCCGCTGACCTTGACATATTTTGATAAAACTTCACAGCTGCGCAAAAAGGGATAGAAGCTAGCAAGGAAATGGAAAGTTGAAAAGAAGAAATCATACACCCCCTCCTTTTGCTTACCCACAGTAAAGGAATGCAAAACACCTCCAGCTCTCTTCCCCCCACAATTACCCCTCCCTCCCCGTTGCTAATGACAGCCGAAAGAAGTAAGCCTAGCAGTAGAGAAGATACAGTAGGTAGGATATGAGAGAGATAAATGAGATAGATAGCAGTTAGGGTAGCCGAAGAGATCTTGAGGCTGACACCTACTTTATGCAATCACCTAGTTTTGCGGAGAAGGCTATAAGACTGGAAAAGATGGAAGGAAAGAGAAGAAGAGAACAACCAGCAGCAAAATTGATGGACTCATTAAAATGATGATTGCTTCAGCATTGAAAAACCTGAAAGATCAGGTTAGGAATATATCACTATGGAGGAAATCTACCTCTGGGGTCGCTAGCAGTAAAAAATGACTTGATGGCACATAATCAATCAATCAATTTCTATATATCGGGGATAAAACCTTGGGAGGAATATTTAGTGGCCCATAATTCTCCTTCTCTTAAAATCATCATTGCCTGCAGTTGTCTCACTCTTTTCTTATGTTTAGAGCCATAATCAGGGGTGGAATTCTCCCAGTTCAATCCAGTTTGGGCGAACCTCTTGTTCCAACGATCAGCTGGCTCCAAACGAATCAGCTGGCTCTGCCCGCCTGTCACTGCTTTTTCCTGTGCTTTATGTCTTTCTGTTAGAGCACAGCTGATTCGCGTGGCAGAGCGGTTTGCCATGCCTCAGCTGTTTTCTTCAGCTGCAGTTGAAG
Source organism: Pseudonaja textilis (assembly GCF_900518735.1). The sequence continues at coordinate 42,409,107 of NW_020769312.1, forward strand.
GTAAGGAGTAGCTTTTTTATAGTGTGGAGCATGCAGTTGTTATACCTGTTGTTATACCGGTTGAATCACACCCCTGGCCGTAATACCCTGTTTTTCACATGTATGTACTTGAACACACATTTCTACATTCTTTCTCTCTCTCTCTACACACACACACACACACACACACACACACACACAGAGGGAAAGAGAGAGAGGGAGAGAAGGGGAGAGGGGGAGAGAGAAAGAGAGAAAGCTAGCTTAATATCACACCCACACCCCCTGAATGGACTCCTCAGCCATCCTGTCCTAGGCTGTCTTATTCTCTTAGGTCTCATATGATTTGAAAAGCTGAGATTTGAATCATCGACTCAGTTTATTTTTATTTTTAAAGGAAATGTCTGCGAATCCTTCAAAATGCTCAGGAGGACACAGAGTACACCACAGTCACTTCCCCTGCACATATGTGTGTGGGGAGAATTGGGAAATGTTTGGAAAAAGAGGCAGCTGCTGCAGCAATTTTTATTTTTTTATTTTTTAAAAAAAAATGGTTTGTGAAGGTTCTTGCACATGTCAAAGCAAGGATTTGCTTGGCTATAGCGTTCTCATGCACAAAAGTCCATTACCTGCCAAATCAATTCAAAAGCACCAATTCCAGCTGACGCTTCAGATTACTATGGTGATTCAGCTTGAAGGAATAATTCAAGCTGAAGGTTCGCTGAGCCTGTCTCCTCACCAGCTTTCAGAGAGCTCTCTGCTTGTCTGGCTCTTACACCTGGGGTGCCAGAAGTGTGTGCATGTGGGGATCCCCAGCGCTGACCCAAGGCCCAAAACAGAGAGACCTCCAGGTCTCAGCCAATCTATATTTATTTCTCGCTGCACCTATGGTGAGCACTCTGCTCTTTCCCCTTTGAAAGCATTTCATTTACTTAAACCTTGTATCCCTTGTTTTGTAACGGTGACAAAACGTGAAAGCCTCTAAGCTGAGAGATATACACAGATGACTTTTGGGAGGGTTAGGATTCAGAATGATTGAATTTAGAAAGCCATCCTCAATTCTGTCAGATTCATGCTGTTCACCATGCAGCTCTCTTTATGTTAACGTCAATATCTTTTAATGTGATCCAGTGGTTTCCTAGGAGATGCCCTCAATGGCTGAGCTTCTCTACTTTAGTATTGCCAGTGGATAATATCTATCTGCACCATTGGTTTGGTTCATTCAGGGTTGCTTTGTCCTTTTTCCATTGGTCATTATATTCCCTCAGCGGGTTGTTAATGGGCACTAATGAGTTGGGGAGAGATGGAAAAATAAGTACACGCACATTTTACCTTCACGGCTTTGACCCACTCTGCTGCCAAGAGATGCGTACCTGGGTAGAAAAAAGGGTTCCAAAATCAGGATTAGTATATCTTTGTTTCAAGGTCAGCATGCCAATGCCATCCTTAAGGAGTAAAGTGTCCTTGAACAATCAGCAATTAAAGAAGAGAAGGAACTCTGAATTAGAGTTACATTTTTCATTTGGGGAAGGGAAACCCTCAAGCCTTTCAGATGGCATCATCCAGGTTGCATCCTTAATCAAAGATTAAGATGCCAAATGGGAAGATTTTACCTCCTGCTTTTGTGGTTTTCCTGTCAGAAATCCGTCAGCTTTCTGTTACAGGCTGGTGTGACAGAACACAACAAGCCGAGAGAACAATCTTTAAGTTTCACTGAGCCTGCTGTTACTGCCGGAAAAGAGGCTGACAACTTGGGTGGGATCCCATCCCAAGCTATAATTTCTAATCTGTCAAAATCACTTCCTTTTAGAGCCCCTGATTACATTAGCATGTGCTCTTCCTGCTATGATTGTCTCTCTCTTAGCAGCCACTTTCTCTTTTCAGCTGCCACAAAAGCCAATCAGATTATGTGAAGGGCAGGGAAATAAAAAAAAATCATTCTCTCTCTCTCTCTCTCTCTCTCTCTCTCTCTTTCTCTCCCTCCCTCCCTCCCTTACCCCTTCTTCCTCTTTCCCTTTCTCTCTCTCAATGATTTTAGGCAGGAATAAATCAGTCAGTGCTAGATTTAGCGGCTACTTGATGAAGTGCAAAACTTTAAGAAAGCAGCAGAGGACTCAAAGACAGCAAAGAATGATCGTGATTAAGGTCACAGGGATTCTGCCAGGAAAGGCCAGTTTCCATAAATCTATTACAGGCCATCCTTGACTTGGCAATCAAAGTCGGTAAGGGAAGCTGAATTTGCTTAACAACTTCATGATTTACTTAACAGCCACAGCAATTCACTGGACAGCTCTGGCAAAGATGTTGGGTGTGACTCACTCAACAACCGCCTTGCTTAGTAATGGAAATTCTGGTTCCCAGTGGTGCTCGTAAATCAAGGACTATCTGTATTGTTAAGACAACCATTCTAAGTTTGGGGATCAGTTGTAAACTATTTTTTCAGTGCCATTCAAACAGGACAGTCATTAACTGAGGACGACCTGTATATTCAGGAATAAACAAAATGGTAATTAGCAGCACTATTCCCATATATTACTAATGATCCCTCCCAAAGCCTGAAATATTTCAGAAGGTTGAAATGCATTTTGTTCGCCCAAAATATCGTGAGATCTTACAGTGGTGCCCCAAACCAGAAAATTATCCTTTGCTGTCATCAAAATCACCTGATTTGGATCCCGAGAGGAAAACCAATGGATGAAATACAGCCCAAACTGGATTTGAGATACTTGACTGAACTTTCTTGGAAAATGGACTTCTTGCCTTATCAGAGGCAGACGGCTGATAGAGCAATGCCACCAAATAAGAATCTCATTATGGAAGAATATATGTAAATTACAAGTATTCCTTGAGTTATGAATGGAATGGAGCCTGGCCATTCCATTTGTAAAACAAGGATTTGTGGGAGTCAATCTCGTATCTTGAACCAGATCACTCTCTTCCTCCTTTCACCCACGCATTCGCTAATAGGATATATACGAGGCTCATTAAGTGCCTATGAGGTATTTCAGGGTGGCCATGGTGGGGGCCTGCTGATGGAACAGGCCACCTGCCTAGCCCAAAGCCTCCCTGACCCGCTTTGCCAGCTGAAATGGAGCTTCTGAGAGGCAGATCCACCCCTTGGAAGTACTGTTCGGCCATCAAGAGGCCTCGCCTGGATGAATGTGGCAGAGAATCTGCAGTTATTCATAAGGGCGAACAATTGCTGTGGTGTTGCAAGATTTGTAGTTTCGGGCCTTGTTCGGAAATATAGGGTGCGCTGATTGTGTAATTTTGAATGTTTACTAAGGGAAGGCTCATAACCCGGGGATTGCCTGTAGTTGGCATACAGTTGTATGGGTTAAAACTACTTCAGAGGAAACACCTCATGCCCAGCAGAATTATACTTTCCACAATAATTATGCTTTCCTTTTACTCTGCCAATCAATAATACTAATACAAAAAAAACGCCACTAGGAATATAAAGTGAGCTCTATCCCTACTCTGACAGTCGGTGTGATTTTTCACATGCCGTCAATCCTTACTGGCATGCACACACAAATATATCTTAAAACATCTTCCATCTCCATCTACTTCTCCCACATTTGGAAGATTGGTAAGAGTATGGCTACCAGTACCAGCACTAGCAAGGGTCGTTTTAATGGTTTGGTGCTGTGTCATTATCAGCAATTAATATTAATTTATCCAAACACAGGGGAGAACCAAAAGGATTCGTGTTAACATAAACAACGGCTCTAACTCATGTAAAGAAGATAAGGGGAAAGCACAGTAATGAACAGAAAGCAGTGTTAGAATGGTCTAGTTGGCAGTTAACTCAAGGACTATATGTAAACATTTTGAAGGCATTCCAGCTTGTTATGGACACCTGCCAAGCATGTCAAATGTTAACCACACTCTAGATCAGAAAAGTGGATTAAGGAAAAAAAATGAGACTCTGCCTTTTTGTGTTCTAGATTAGGGAATTCTCCAATGGTTGGAAAGTTGTTTTTCATTCAAATGGAATGAAATATTTGAATTGCTGAAAAGGTGCAGGCATGAAGCATGACAGCTTTCTGAGAAATAAAAGTCAGGATTTTGGTGCGCTCTATTTTTGAAATGTGGATGATGATGATGATGATGATGATTGATAGAAGTTATGAAATATGTAGCAAAGCCAGCTCATATGGCAAAGAACATCTAAGGCAAATTTTAGAGACTGAAGATAGACTGAGGGGAATATAAGTACAGTGGAGCTGATTGAATGAAAGGAAAGATTTCTCTCTCACTCACCCTCCCGTGGGATAACCAATTGTACCCAAACCAGAAGGGTCATTCTGATTTCAGCACCATATCCTGGCAATGTTTTATATAAACAAACTGAAGCTCTGTTGTTTGGGAGCAGCTGTTGCAAGCCCTGCCACTTGCACTGTGCCAGACAAACAGATCAGGAACTGTAGTTTTATGGAGCTTTTTGATTTAGAATAGAAGGGATTAGATTCATCCCATTTGCCTTGGGCAAATGAAAACCTGCTTCCAGGTTGTCTGGAAGTGGGCTTCAGCTCAATCGGGTTCACGATCCCAGTTTTGATAGCTGTATTTTATGGGAAAGCAGTTAATACCATGAATGGATGAATGGATGGATGAATGAATGCGTATGAAAACACAAAACCAGTATTTTCCGTATCTTCTTTCTCTCCCTTATTGTGAATGACAGGGAAATGTCAAAGAAAAGCCAAATATTATAATACTCTCTTTACAATTACAGTCTTCAGACAATAGGGGCTGTTTGTCTCTAGCCCAAACACTTCTTCAGTGTCTTGAAGTCCTTTTCCATTTTGTATCTCTTACAGAGAATCCCTTGGCTTCTCTGCTCTTGCATGACAAACCTTCTTCTTGGAGAAAGCCCATCATTTTCTTGTTTTCTTTTTAACCACAGACAATTGCTTAAAGAACCGTTGATCCAGTTCACTCAAATCTCTTCATTCTATAACTTTTCAGCATATGCATTCGAATGCCACACTTAATGTTTGGTTCGATGTGATTTGATCCATTTTAAGGTGAGGCTGCAAATGTGACCGGGTGCTCCTCTTCAGTAAAGATGAGAATTTGTCCCCTTTGATGCCAGCTGCTTCCCCTCTCTTTGGGGAAGCTCCTTTGATTGCCCTTAATTTCATTTGGACCACGCAACCATCCCAGATTCCAAGCAGCATCTTCATTAGCTGCCAACAAAGATTACTCTGTCTATTCGAAGTGCATATTTTTTATCAGGCCAAATTTCCCTAGACAACAAGGACATTAATCACCATAATTTCAAGCCAGTCAGGGAGAATATAAGTGAGAAGATGTTTTCAGAGTTTGTAATTTGGTAACAGCTGGTGACCCCATTCCAGAAAGTTTCCATGGGATTAATGGTGCATTCATGACCATGGAAATTAGTTGTCCTAATTTTTTGATGCCTCCTTCACTCCCTCTAACTTGCCATCTTGCTCCTTAAACATACAGAATTGCTTAATGCTGTCAGATAACAAACCTATCCAAGTTGGTATGGTTCTTCTATTTTTCTAAGATCTTAGTTAGACATTTTTTTTCAACTTTGCTTCACTGTTGATTCACTGGGATTACACTGGCAATGTGTTCATCGCTGCTCATTCAAGGGTAGGTCTTTGTTTATCAACGGCAGTGTGATCTCTGACAGTGTCTTAAATTCTTACGGAGGAGCAGTGTGGTGTCACGCTTAAATTATGCTACTAAGACAAGGTTCAAATTATTCCTTGACCATGTAGGTTCACCAGATGACTTTGGCCAGTCTTCCTTTTCTCTCTTTCTTTGCCACAAATTTATTCCACAAAGTGGTAGTTATGGGGAAAAAGATGGGAGAAGAGAATCCCACATATACTGCTTTATGTTTTGGGAGGAAAGGTGAGATACATATGGGTAGTTTGGTGTAGTGGTTAAGATATCAGATTAGAAACTGTGAGACCATGAGTTTTTAATCCAGCCTAAGGCCCAAAGCCAGCTGGGTGACCTTGGGCCAGTTACTATCACTCAATCCTAGCTAATGGGCCCTGTTGAATTTCTGGGATCCCATGAATTGTCCAAGAGACAGGGTGATCACTGATTCTTAGCTTGAGGCTTAGAACAACAATCAGGGTCCAGAGTTCCTTGCAGTTCTCCTAACTTCACAGTCTGTGTCTTGTCTTACTCAGTGCTTTATGAATAAAATCCTTTTGGTCCTCCAGACACCACTGAACAACATTTCTTACTATGAATCTTCACTGACTGGGGCAATTGGCCGCTGTAATTGAAGACCATCCAAGGGGCTATAATTTCTCACTTGCATGAAGAAGACCAGTATCCCTGAAGCTTGTTGCTTAGGATGGCCAAGAAAATGTATATTTCCTGAGCTGGCTTCATCCATGATCTCAAGGCCCGAATGAATATTGTTGTTGAGAAACAGATGGGGAGAAAATAGAAGGAGGAATCAAAGGCTCCTTTTGCGGGGAAACAACCAGGAAGCTGGTATCTGCAAGCAGAGAGCAGAATTGAATCCTTCTGATTGATGTCTTTATTTCTATTCAGAGTATACTTGAAAAAAATCAGTTGAAGAAGTGGTGAAAAAGCGTCTGAAGATCAGAATGTTTCGAAAGGCTTATATTTAAAAAAAAACCACATTTTTTTTTACTTGTGAAATTTAGTAGAATAAGCAGGTTGCTCACACAGATAGTTACCTCTGTTTCTGTAGTTGCTATTCTTTTGCTTTCTACTTAAAGGGATTCCCACCCCACTTTTTTCCCCACCAACTTTTCACAGAATTCCATTGTTTCACATTGAAATGTGATGGCAGCTAAATTTATCCACAAGGTAGCGCAAACTCCATCTGCCCCAGATGGCATCTGAACTATAGAAGAACCTTCTATAGTTTTACAAGGTTCCTCTTTTCAGGCATTCTAAATGTGTTGAGGACTGATCAGGATCATAAGATTGTAAAAAACAAAATATTCACATTTGCAAAACTTGTACAATATGCCACTGTTTTGTAAGCAAGTGGGAAAGATGCTATTTGACATACAAAACCATTGCCGAAGAGAACAAACCTAAACATGAATTGTACCAAATAGGAGATGCTACAAAGAAGACTGGCTATTCATATTCAGTGTGTGTTCAGGAGGGAAGGGAAAAGATGGTAGAATGATGTGTGTAGCAACTTCTCCAAAAATTGCCATTCTGCCTACACACAGGAAAAGTTGGAAAACTCTCATCCAAGAGAACACAGTCCCTGTGTTCATCCCTACACAAGATACCGCAAGAGACAAGCATCGGAAGTACACCTCTACTTTGTGACTGCAAATGCTCATCCCAAACATGCCATAGTAGAATTTTCATTCTCCTTAGGGGACATGATTTAATTTGAAGGCTTGCCTCAATTCAGACTATCAACTCAATTCAAAGATCAGACTGATTCTGAAGCCTCTACTCAAGTCATTAACTTGAGCATCATGGTATATCCAAAAAAAAAGGTGCCTGACTCCTGCAATTTTCTGCTGATATCACCTGGCTGAGAAATAGGAGATTGGAATCCAAGCCCAAAGAGCTGTAAAGAGGGAAATGGAACAAAGAGAGATTGTTACAGTGGTACTTCGGTACTCATCTTTAGTTGGTTCCAGAGATGTGATGAGTACCAAAAACAATGAATACCAAATACATTTCCCCCATAAGAAATAATGTAGAGTGAGACACAAGGCAGCCAACACCGACAAGTTCTAGCCTGTGCATTGAGTAACAAACGAACGATGGATACTGGGACAAAATTTTCATGTCAACATGCATTGAGTACCAAATTTGATGAGTTTCAAAGCAGTTGAGTGTCAAGGTACCATTCTAGAGTAAAATAAAGTTTGCTCTGGGATGAAGATCAGCACTGTAACCCCCCCAGAGCAGTTTCCTATACATCAATCACACACGTGGGGGAGGGGTTACCAAATAATTGTTCCGGCACAGCTTCTGTATCCTCAACTCTATTAGCAAAATCCCATTTTGGAAATTGCCTTCCCCCTCTTGTGTAAATGTTTTTTCATTAAAGCTGGCAAGGAAACAGGAACTTAGCAGGCAAGTTTTCAGCGTCATAGAGGATCACTTGAGAGCATCCTGGTTGCTAGTCATGGACTGTGCATGACCTCCCATGATCTGTAAGGAGCAACACAAGGATGGAGGCTGTATATATAGGATTGGTGTCATAGCTATTGGAAGGCATGCAACAATATGCACAAGTAAATGTTGCTGATGGTATATCTCTTTCTTTCTTTTTACTGTCTCCTGAAAACAAGTAAGTCTTTCAACACTGATGTATCACTACTGTCATTATCTTAATCATATATTTCCTGATTTTACTGCTTTAGAGGTGTGAATGCAACCAAAGAATAAAAAAAAAGTTAGTGCAGTTATTTTGCCCTTCGTTTAATGCGGTCATGTATATGAGATATTTCATCTCCTATAAAAAAAAGAAAAGAAAAAGAAAATAGAGTACATTCATTTCAGAATGATTACTTTGAAAACATTTCAGAAGTCACTCTTGAGTGCCTTTAGGAGACCTCCCTGTTCATACGGTTGCTGAAATTATCTCACCAAGGAAGGAAGGAAGGAAGGAAGGAAGGAAGGAAGGAAGGAAGGAAG